>JBCAUI010009780.1:0-10032 GCA_038406195.1 Haplosyllis anthogorgicola | reverse complement strand
AAAAGTTTATGTGACAAATATTATTTACACAAAATGATGTGTTGCTTGTGTGTGGGAGAGGTCAAAAGTCAAAATTTTGGAAATTGATCCGGTATAGGCGACCCCAGTCTAGATGTTTAGGCACTGGTCAGTAAATGAGCCAGAGGTAGTCATGCAATGTACACTTTGAAGACGAAACGCTTATACAAGTGCATGTAATGAACTTTTGTCCATATATCAGATATTTTCAAGACCAATATTTTTCTTACATGTAAATGCACAGAAGGGCACAACATAATAGGCTGGAAAAAGTCCACCAAAGTTTTTTGCTGTAAGATTGATACCGCTGAGGTGGAAAGGCTGGATACGGCCGTACTTTTTGCATCCACAATCAATCATTCTAAAGCCTACGAAATGTCACATTGTCACCCAGGCAATCCAATTACCAGTCATGTACAGTGACATGAAAAGATTTCTCAGATTTTATGCCTTTTTTACACCTGTAACATGCATTTTCATGTAAGTAAATTACGTAAGAGCCGGAATGTCCCATACTCAACACAGATACATACATGCTACATTTTAACAATATCCGCAAACCGGAATGCCAAGCCATATTTTCACATCCTTTGTAGTCCACAGAGCTACGACAGAGCCGAAGCTTCTAAAACTAATCCTGGCTTTTATGTTAGGCAGTACATCTTAAGGATAGAAAATCTGATGTATTTACAGTCTTCCAGCTAGATTTATTCCTTGTCCTCCCTATGCCTGCTAAATTAGATTAGATGTGCGTGGAGGTGATCTCAGACTAAGGTCTTAAAGATACGTTGCTGATCAAATACAGTTTTGGGGTTCAGGTTTCTTTACCATCTCGGAGGCTTAGCTTGACTTACTGTTGTCTAAATAAAGTGCCACAATAATCCGAAGGGCTCTATCAAAAAGCGCATTGAATGGCACGAGATAGATAGATAGATAGATAGATAGATAGAATTGATTTGTACATAATATCATCAGTACACGGAATTTGTATCAGTTTCGAAACGTCAAGAACAAAAGAGAGAACATAAGAATTTCACGTGGTGCTTTTGATGCGCCGTTGTTCCCAAACTGATACAAATTCCATGTACTGTGCAGTTTTCATAATACAACGTTACATCAGCACGCAATTACTGTTTCTCTGTAATGAAACAGTCTTATAATATCTTTGATGTTGCAACTGTCAAAGGGAAATTCTACAGTCAAAGATACTATCTTTACCTTCAGACTTAAATTTCCTGCTTACTATCAAAATGTAAGTGCAGCATATTGCTGTTTTCTTTCAACAATTCAGAAATTTAAGACATTACGGTATTGAAAGTAATTTTTTATTAAAGCGAAGGGTGAAAAATGCACGATATTGTGCATGGAGTGTGATTTTTATCTATTTGCACTACTGTAATGAAACATAAGTTATTTCACGTCTTGTTTTAATAAAAAGCAAAAGGTTTTGACATTTTCGCTATTGTCTTTCTTTGGCACTAAGGAGAATTCACCTGCAGTCGATATTTGTCATTGCATGAGAACATCATACACGAAATAGATGTTTGTCGTGTCCTGTTGTTTCCGGAATCAGCTGTTGTCTTAAAGCCTATGCACTTAGTCTCAGTCTTAACATAGAACTATCTTCCCAGACGCCCAGTCCGATATCACATTAAACGTAAAGGCATTGTCATTACAAAAATATAGAATGGACGTCATCGTTCATTTTTATTTAAATACCTCTCTCCATGCGTTATTTAATATAAAACCATGACTAATCGTGATCAATACAGTTACAGAGTTACAGACTACATCGCAAGCAACACAAATTGTCAAATTCACGTTGAAAAATAGCCGATTTAAAGTCTACCTACACACTGCATAAAGAAGAGGCTTTTAATGGGCTGCAAAAGCAATACAGATGTAATTACAGAAACTGTCTAATTACCAAATGCAATTAACTTCAGAAGCAACAACCAGTAAATTGTGGAGGAATGATTACCCGAATGGTTTACTTGGCAGACCCTCAGCCATTCTATCACATCCACTTTACAAAAAGGACTTCTTTTCGACAAATCGAATAGATTTGGAATCTGTGGAGGTCTGAAGGATCTGACGTCTATCCTCCTTCATTTCTCCTCCATATTAAGTAAATATTCTGTTGATGCTCGAAAAGGCCTTCAACGTTCATCAAGGTTGCCAAATATTTACTTCGCTTCTCTTGCAGATATTTCTTTACTTAATACACACGTCTATTATTTTTAAACCTCAATGCCAAATCAATGTTATCGATACGTTCACCTCCTTGGCGGTGAACAAATAACCTTTTTATAATGTTAATGTTCTCAATATTATATTTCTTTATTCACTTATAATGGAAACATATCAAATAACGTGGACAGAAATTGCGAAATAATAGATATTGAAACCTATTTTGGCCGTATTGTTAATATTCGTATCACGAATCTACAATACTATGTATACCATTGGCTAAATTTGAATTAATTGCCATGTCAATTGAGTTTACAGCTGCAAGTTTAGATTGTTAAGAGTTATTTTAACAGAAAAGGAGATTACAGGATCCGCAGAAGGTTGACTATAATCTAAATGCATTGCCGCACCCTACTTATTCATATCTGTACACAGCTAATGTATGGACAAAATTAATGTTATTATTTCTGGGTAAGAAAAATTTTCCAGCCAAAAATATTGAAGGGAAACAATTTTGATTACGGCTCTGGGATGATATCATTTAGATCCTTTAATTTTACTTACAAATTGAGAAATCCTCAGTCTGTGGTGGGGTAAGCAATTGTTCTTCCTCTCAGGAAGAAAACATAAAGTGGCTTCATCACGGAGGGTCACCTATTTAAATGTCAAAAGAGCTCCGGTAATGCCAAATTACATTTCTGTTGTCAAGTTGAAACACTTAAGCCGAGTTCAAATTAGGCCAACAATTTTTGGCTCGGTTAAAATCCGGTTGTATCATTTTCCAGCGTTTTGGTCACTCTTTTGACACCGCAGATTTATGCAAGAGAATATTTCGTCAAATTGCACATATGAGGGCCTAAAACTTTGGCACTACTTAAAATTGGTCTTTTCCAGCTGTAAAATTGGTAGTCGATCTTTCAATGGAACGTCTGGCCTTCTATTGATTAACCTTGGTTCAAATAACTGACACAAAGTGGATACTGGGCAGGCTCAAATTTGGGACATTTGTGGGGAAATCTGTCATATTGAAGTCAGATGATTAGGTTATTCTGGGCCGTACTGCACTATGGGCACCAGATGGCAACAAGTGTCCTCCTGTAGAATCATTTGACTCACAAAATGTGGCTTTTTTCGTTTTCCCCTTGGTTACAATGACCCAGTACGATCTAAATCAACCTCTTATAAATCTCTTTTGCTTGCAAATCTAACTTCCATATCTAAATACCCTTCTTTGGCAGAGTACTATGTATTTTGCTAAAGAGATTAAGGTTTACTAACTGTTATCGGGCTTTTTAATTGCGTAAATTTTTAAATGTTTAGTCAACTTCATAAAATACGTACAATACTAATAAGGTTGGGTACACCTCTGCTTGACAATTTTCCCTTAATTTTCAAAAGAGAGTCTTGTTTTTAATTTGTAATCCGAGAAAACTACACCCATTTTTTCCGAAGAAATTTAAAATGATGAACTTCATAACAAGCAATATTCTCTATTTTTTCTTCAAACAACTAGTTTGCAGGAGATACAAATGATCAGAGTGATAAAATATCCCTTGTTACTGAGATGACATGTCTCCCTGCAACATAACGAATTTGCTTCTGTCTTCAATATGCTTTTATCACGTTCTTATCCATCCCCTTCTACTGGTGCGATAATAGACTTGTGGTACATGTGTAATTTACCAACACAATTGGCATGTTCTTCCCTTTACCTAATTAGATTCATTAGTTCTTAATGTAGAAAGACATTTATAAGAAGCATACAAGACACGCTTTCTTAAAGCAGGGGCCAGCTTCAAATCAAATGTATCTTTAAGAAGACAGCCACATAGCCTCACTTACTTTCACAGACGGTCAAACGTGTTTCTTTTAATTTGATTTAATTTACAGTGATTCTCTACAGTTTTGTACCGATAGATCACAGAGGCAGAATGGTCATCAGTACACGGAATTTGTATCAGTTTTGAAATGTCTAAAACAAAAGAGAGGACATAATAATTTCACGCTGTGCTTTTGATGCACCATTGTTCCCAAACTGATACAAATTCCGTGTACTGCGTTTATTTGTATGATATAAAATGGGGATCACAGAAAATCCCTTCGTAAAACAACCCACATTCAGCTGGCTAAATTATGATCATTTTCTGTTCACGCGAAAAGCACAGTGTGCTCTTTGAGGGTCTCCATAGACAGCATGTATGTGTATAAAAATATATAATGCAGAAGGAGGCAATGTCTAATTGAATTGATTAGGGTGAAACAATTAATAGATGGCATAGATATACATATCTTTCTGACGCATTTACACAGAGACAAAATGAAGACCATATAGCCAGCTGCTGCTTAATTTTTTTCGGGGGGAGGGTCGGGGTTGTCGTCTTGATGTCTCGTGTTTAGACTATGAACATTAGGCATGTCCCAACTAAAAGATTATCCAGATATTTTATCTGATGTTCACATCACAAAATTTCTAGTGAGCCCACCTTTAGGGATGACAGGTAAAATCTGTGATCATATTACTATTGTTTATTAATAACGTTTTAAGGAAACAGTGGAAACATTAAGTGGGCATGGTTCCCTGCCGATATATCAATCATGTATCAACAATTTCTAACTGTCAAACAAAAAGTATTATTGTCACAAATGTTAACTTGTCCACTGAAAGTTTGTTATGTAAACACCTGATAAAATATTTGGATAATCTTTTAGTTGAGACAAGCCTATTGTTCATCTATGCTGTAACCGAGGTTTTAGATAATGTATATGTCTATGTAATTGTAACATACGACTTACAATATCATGGGTCTCATGTACCATCTAGTGTAAATGCCAAGCAGCTAGTCTCAATGCGTTTAATTGAGCACCATGTAAATGAGCATTCCTTTTTTATGTACCGCTTCAAATTAAAACTTAGACATGCACTTTTCACACGTTTCACTTTTTCTGTTCCTATCTTCAAGATCGGTCTGTTAAGTAGATCTGTACACATACACATTTATCCATTTTAGTATGATTTCACATTCGGAAATAACTATTGCAGATTATTATATTATTATATTAAGAGTACACACACCCCATTAACTAAATATATATCGGTAAAATTTTATTTCCGTTGAAAAATGCTGAAATTAATTACAAAACAATTTTGTTCTCGTTCCTTAATCGCCCTTGGCACCTTTTTTGTTTCCCGTAAGTAACCATTTGCATCAAGTGATAAGGTGTATTATCATTCGTTATCCTGTCCTCACAGCCTTAGACGCTGGCTTTGTGTCTACATCTATATACCTCCTACAAGCCAACATACATGACATCAACACAATGTAATCTATTTATCTATTTCCTTCACAGCACAATTCAAATTTGTCAACGACGATTATTAGCTTCTTTTTTTTTTTTTTTAAAGCATCATTTTTATGCAACAATCGTACATTGAATCTTAGAAAGTTATGGGGCTCATGACGTTTCTGAATGTATAAGTTTATGAATAAATCTCTTTGAGTAAATCTGCTATATTTTGGATATGCGGCCTCTTCTGTCCTTTGGTTTTACTCTCTTTCGGCCACAATTCAATCCATTAATAAAAAAGCAGATGTAATTGTACCCGTTGATGTATTCGGATAGTAGAAATTGATAGTGTACAGAACGTGAAGAAAAGTCAGGCTCCGTCAGGAGACTCAAAATGTATTAATTAACCTACATAAATTTGATAAAACTAGAATAGTCTTTATTGATCAACAAGTACAAGGTAAAAAATTGAAATTGGTAAACTTTTGGCTTTTCGCGTAAGTCACATTAACTTCTTTGTTTCAGACAAACGTCACATGAAAACAATCGAATGTACCACCACGTGAAGACAATTGAGAACTTACAGAAAGTGAAATAAGTTTCGTCCAAATAATAGAATTTCTGAACACAGTGGTACCTTTAATTCATATACCTTGAAGAAAGAATATGTGCACCTAAACCGAAGCGCTGTTGCAAGTCGCTGGGTTCTCACAATCAAAGACTGGTAAGAAAGCTGGTAATTTTGCCCGAAGTGCATTTTGCTTCCAAAGGTTTTCATTTTTACAGCCGTCTGTCCTGGTGTAAACAAACCGTTTGGTACTTTTATATCGATCGACCATTTGGGAAATAAAATTAGACACAAAGTATATTTAACGTTAAGCAGAGCACAATGCATCTTTTCGTGACACTTTCCAACCTTAAATGAGCCTATCAATTACCGCTGACAGCATAGTCTACACGAATTAAGAATAATTCATCAAAATTAAAAGTTTAGTAACATCCTAAGTTCGCGCTCGTGAGCAAATGTATGACTATAGATGCATATCTGAAATGCATGGCTGCAAGAACGCTGGAAGGTGTCTGGATTTCTGCAAAATACTGCAAAACCATCACTTACATGTAACTACCAGTTCAAGAAGTAATCAGCAACCTGTCAAGGGCAACATCTCTTACCGCCACTTGTCACACAACTCACACAGACTGCATTCTCAGAAAATTAACGATTTTGGAATCACTCTGGTACAAGGACGTGTGTGTAACATTCATTTTAACATGCGAACGGCGAAATTACATAATTCCCCTTCATCGTGTAACTGAATTGAACTTGATACCAATTGCCTTTATGCAGAGGCGTAAAACGTTTAAAACGTTTAATATGAAGTATTTTTAATAAATTTATAAAACACATCAAATATGCCCTCAATCTCTCCATATGATAGTGATAAGCAGGTTACAGATTTTGACATTCAGGATACGAAAATTTTGCTTTCAAACTTTCCGTTTCTTCGACTTAATGTGACAAAACAACAATGCATTAAGATAACGTGAGCGAAATACAGCATAGTGCCGCTGGCAGCAGACAGCTATTTTCTGTTAGTAGTTAGACTCTCCCAGATTTCAGTAAACGTGTTTGGCATTTACGTTTGTTGAACTTTCAGCAAGTGCAATGACGTGTTATCTTTCTATTGTTTATGATAGAAACGTTATCTATAATTGAATTGAAGGAGATATGCCATGTTATTCACTACTCTTGTATTCATGGAACTCTCTTGGCTACGATAGCTGGACAGGTCTCGTGAATAAAAACAAGGGGCAAATATATGTTTCTCACGAAAATTTGAAACACACAGATACTCTTCAAATGTAAACTTTTTAAACAGTCCATTTTGGGGTCACTGGTTCCATTTGTTTTGGACTTGGGGTGACTCTGCTCATGGGTTTCAAAATCAGGGTGGATATCTTGCTGGTGTGCTTACTCACTTGCTTGCTATGATCCCGGGAATCACTACTCTAGAGACGAATGCTCAGCCGAATTGGTCATTGAGGCGCGGCCTCCAAATGTAAACTTTGCAGAAAGTTGAACTTTAAAATTAGAACGTTTAAAAGCACTGAATTCCATTCTATTTTATTCTGAAAAAAGATTCGGTTGTATCCATTTTTCATGTTCTATTATTGCATTCTTAGAGGATTCAAGTGTATGCACTTCAGATTCTGATATCCTAATTTATCATCATTTGAAAGCCCAAGGGTCTACACAGTGCTCGGAATCAACGTGAGATGTGTCGTGCATTTAGCATCCTTGCAAAAAAGTTTGGTTTTTTTTTAAATGTGATACAGTATTCAATTTATCGTCTGAATTGATACAAGTTGCAACCAATTACTGTCCCAAACAGACAGGAGTGTCTTCGTTTTTATTCTATATTTGTTGACTCTTTCGTACTACGAAAGTGTCTTTGTATTCTTCGGCCTGATCCTTCAGCCACGAAAATACTAGCAAATCTGGGGGCAGTTCAAAGTCCAAAGTGATGGCACCCTGCCCCACCCCACCACCCCATCCCATCCCCCATCCCCCATCACCCCGCCCCACCCCACAAGCACACACACCAGGAACACACACACCAGGCATGCAGCACCAGGCACGCACACACCAGGCACGCACACACTGGGCATGTACACACCATGAGTGAGAGAGAGAGAGAAAGAGAGAGATAACGTAAGTGTGTGTGTCCTGCTGTTCCAGTGCTATAGCAGTAAATGATAGAACAAGTAGCACAACTGCAGTATAAAGGACTACATACTAGATGTAAACAAGACAATAAATTAACTTGACTTCAAGGTTGGTGTGCCCCAGTACGAAAGAGTCGATTGCGCACCAGGGAAATGTTCTAGTTAATGATAGTGATTCCAGATACTCTAGTACTCTTAAGAATTACACTAAAATTAGATTCTAAGAAAATACTCGATGGATCCAAACAGAAGCAGCAAGGAACGAAGTTATACTTCGTCTTAATCAGATCATAAAATTACTATTAAAAAGTGAGTTCATTAAATTGTTTCGTATTGTTTAGTAATTTCATAATCTGCGCCCATCAGATGCTGACAGAATGGTGTGGCGCCAGTCATAAATAATTTTGTAAATAGTTTTGTTGTGTTTTTTTTTTTAGAAAGGTGGTTTTATCTTTCTATCACTGAACGAACACATTTCAAGTCTAAACTGGATGTATTGAAGAACGCACATGTACACTATTGTTATAAAACAATTCAAGTCAGTAAAAATCTGAAACTCATTTCCGACCGTCTGAGTCTGTGGTCTGCGCTAGATTAAGCTGTGAAGTACAAATACAGCTTCAAACACGAAGTTACGGACCTGCCTCTGTATTCACGTCTATATACAAAAACTGTTGACCAAACCATCGGATAATATTTGCACGGCACACAAAGAGGAACTCAGATGTTCATTTGCAGAAACATTCTCATGAAGGAGTGAACATTACTAAGTCATTGTGTTCCATGTTTTTACTTCCATTGGAATTTAGACATAGTTAAACATAAACATACAGCTTCAGTGAACAGGAGGATATTTCTATTTGTTTTATTATCGACACAAGTTTTCCAATTTTACAGACAATAACACCACATCCGGTGGATATCTCATTATGTAAATCACGGCTTGGATTTTAATACCTTTCAACGAAACATAAAGTATCCAAATTTATTTTAAGCGGGACTATAAAAGGAGGAGAGGCCTCGTTCAAAACTCAGATGACATAGTGCTTTAAGTGGCAAGGATTAAACAAGCTAATAGAGTGAAATGGATTATTGCGCACATAAATTCAAATTGGACACGCTTCCCCTGAACAACAACAAACAATAAAAAAGCCTAAAAGTTTGTTTGAGCCATATTATCTTGTACGACAGTTAATTACCATGACAACAATAAGGATAAATATCAGCAAGAATATGTATCATCCAGCATCATTAGTTTCTAAATTTTTCACTAGTTAACAAATACATGTTTCCTTCCAAAATTATGGCGACAACGGACTACAACGTAGATCCCAATAACACAGCAACAGCCACACCCCAAAACATAAACGAAAACGTTTCGGTATTAGCTTCAACGTACACACTGTACATTATAGGCACAGGGTTGAACCGTTACTGGTTGCCCATTATGGTTATCATTGGATTGTGCGGGAATACTCTAAGCCTTATTGTCATGCTACTGTCGCACAACAGAACATTTACTACATGTCTGTATCTGGCCGCGCTAGCCGTATCTGATAACATCCTACTAATACTTGGCGGTCACTTCTGGGTGGCCACAGTCGTTAAAGGTAAGTTTCTGTTGCTTCTTGTTATTTTCACCCCCTCATCATCATCAGGATTGACTTGCACTGGAACCCCCCCAATCTGATTTGGGAAAATGCATTTCTGGCCATTTCAGACGCTTTGTAGGAAAAAAAAAAAAATTCAGTGTATTTTGCTATTGGACTTAGACTTTCTTTATGGAGTTGGCTCAAGGTACATACAGTGAGT
>JBCAUI010009769.1:0-10033 GCA_038406195.1 Haplosyllis anthogorgicola | reverse complement strand
TAACCAACATCACATAATAGTAAATACAACAATAGGACAATAAGTAACAGTATAAATAGTAGAAAGTATCGCACACAAGAAAGCCAAACTGTTTATAAATATCGATAAAATATTTAATATTTCTCAATCGTCTCCTAACGGAACTCGTTACGATGCAAAAATCTTGCCGTGCGCATCATGTTTCAACCTCAAATGAGTTTTTTTTTTTGTTTTGAAATCCCGATTTCAAAGTGCGGCGGGAAATGTAATCCAAACAATTAAATAAAAAAAGCCTAAAAGGATTAGAATCTCAAAAGTAATGTAAGTAAACACCCAATTACAGTGCATGCGAGTCTCAATTTGTGTTACACACATCATTGGAAGGGATTATTTTGTTCGTCATGGTAACTTCAAATTTATTGAAGCAATCCTGTAAAACAGCACCAAATACTGTATTTACCCGAATTGGGGCACCCTCTCTAATTATGGCACCCTCCCCCCCCACTTTATTGAGATAAAATTAAATAATTTCTTGTTTAATGTATATTTATGGTTATTCTTCATCAGTATTTTGTAAACAAAGTTGTATAATCATTGACGTTATTTTTGTAAAATGGCTAGTCTCTTAACACGTCACTCTCTGATTAAATTTTATGCTCAGCCACAATTACATTTAGGTTTTCCGATTTTTTTAAAGAGGGACCTCATCAAAATTTGGTCTTGGCACGGGTGCCTCAGTTCGGGTAAATACGGTACACTGACATGAATGGACCAATACACGTTATTTGAATCAGTTTTACCCCAAATCTTCAGCTTGGAAGCACGCTCTTCACCGAGTACAGATCAGTGTTTTTGTGTGGTTCCTTTTTTTCACAATAAATACCGTAAATGTCCAAAATAACGCGCAGTGCGCATAGACCTAAATTCAGGGGTGTGCGATATTTTTAAACACTCAAAATCGTTTTCCAACCTTTACGTAGCTTGTAAAAATGCCAATCTCACGATTTCAAAGGCTTATCAGAACGAGGGGTTATGAACTTTCTCAATCATGGCAATATGGCTAAAACCCCATATGGATTAAAACCATAATCAAAACAGGTCACTTACAAAAAGTTTGAGTTACGATGGTTGAAAGTCTGCAGACAGTGACTGCAAAATTTTGGGATTTTTTCAGCTACAAAAGGGGTGCGCCTTAAATTGGACATTTATGGTACTATATTCTACCACTTTAACTCACATTAGTTACTTCAGACCAACACTTAAGGTCTAGAATAACTCACCCACCTTCCTTACACTGAACTAAGCATTCCTAATGGTTAAAAGTGATCATGTGACCAGTAGGAGAGGGTAAGTTTAAAATGTACAAGCACTGCCATTGGCTAAAAGTCCAGGAGAGGGTAAGTAAAAAAGGTAAGTTTGAAATCGTCATTTTGATTTTTCCACTCCATAATGCTTTTTCCATCCTTAAAACTGGTCTTTTTATTATTTTATTAGACACAATGTCATAATTGTGGTAGAATTAATTTAAAGAACTGTATTTGTGGTAAGTTAGCCTAGACCACTTGTTGGTAGTTGAAAATTTGACCCTCTATAAATCTCGGGTCTAAATCTCGGGTCTAATTTTCAACTACCAACTCATGGTCAAGGCTAACTTACCACTTAATACAGGCCTTTAAATTTACAACCAGAAGAGCACCATAGTGCTGTAAACGGGGAAGTCAAAGAGGATCTTAACCCAAGATTTATTTTTTGCACAATTGATATATTTGAGCTACAGCCATACTATTCTGTACATTACTACACATCTTCACAAGCCACAGAGGTGTTTTCTGGCTACCTATGAGCACTTTACGCATGCCAAATAGAAAAGATAATGACACATTTTACATATGCAACAGCGGACAAGGGACCATACAGAAAGTCATGCGAGGCAGCAATGATCAAAAATCCCTTCACTACATTCTAACACGGAAAAAGATAATAAAGTACATATTAGCCATTCAATCTTAAAGCAAAATAAAGCTTTGGACCACAAATCATTTAGGGCTTTCGTAATTGGGTTGATTTAAGAACCACCTACTTGCTGATGTCCGACCATGTCATACGATGTTTTTGCAATCAAAGCCTGTCAGGAAAATACTAGCATACGCTTCTAACAAAATTAATTTTTGTGTCCTGCTGCAGAGGTTAAGCAGGAATCATTCACTAAAAATTAGGTTAAAGCTCTTACCAAGTGTAAACATTTTGAGTCATTCATACAGGTAACTAAGACTAAGGCATTGTCACATGTCAGTAAATCACAGTCATTAATAAATACTAATATGAAAACCTGGCACATCCTGTCAGCTTATCAAGTACAGTCAGGTATTTTGCCTGCACAACTTTATAAGTGATTTCCCCTCCTTACTTACACACACTGTAGAATACTAATAAACACAATGAATCATGATTACGGTCGCACCGAGTGTAGAACATTGTCCACTGCGAAGACATGCAGCTGTATGGATAAGGTCATTAACTTCTGGAATAATGGATTGTACGTCATATTGCATGGAAATTGTCTGGTTTGTGTGTCAACTGGTGGTTCACAAAGGAAATCCACACATTTCTGTATACAGTTTTCTCCTTTCTTAGGTTCATTCAAATCAACTTCACCACGGCATTGTCTTATGTGGGAAATACTTCACACAACATACTGCTGCTACAAATAACCATTCGATTGCACTGTCGACTTTTGGGGTCACCACCATTCCACCTTATAGTCATGACAAGCAAATCAAATAACAGGTTGTTTTGGCGATGCAAGCTGACGGCAGATGGTAAGAGAAGGCCTTAGCCTTACCCATATTACATTAGAACACAGGATCTCATTGCTGAATACTAAAGCCATGTACACAGCAATATCAACAGTCACAGAAGCCTGCCCTATTTGAGCATCAAATTGTAGCAGAGGCTTTGCGTTCATTTCCGGATTTGGGGAGTTTTTCAATGAGTAGCAGTAATGTGGGGGTCCCAAGAGAGGACTACTGCATGCATAATTCATGATTATGTACACCGTATCTATACCTTAAAAAGATTCCCTCAGACCATATCACCTGATCCATCGTTGCAATTCTTTTCCTGAAAACACTTCACCGATGTGGTGAAAATCAAGTGGAGAAATAAGCACATTAGATAGTCTGTCTGTTTACAAAGACAACAACAATATCCAGTATATGACATGCGGTAAATAGCTTCTTGGGACTTGTTTCTACGCCTTACATCATTTTTACTACATACTTACGACTTGACATTTGCTAATAGTGTTGGCTCTGCATTGTAATTATGCCGAAACAAATACATTACGTTATCGACAATTCAAGTAGCATAAATAATTGATAGAGAAAAACACTCGGTAAGGATACCGTCGGATTCTAAACATATATGCATGTGTGGTATCGCTACACTTGACAAATATCAGTGATGTCCATATCTGTTCCCGACTGTTTTACACTTTTAACTGAATAAAATTTGCTGTGGTCAAGAAAACAATATCCAGCTTCTATGTTGTTCTATGTTGTTTCATTGTTTCTTTTAAGATTAAAATATATATATCATACCCCTTTAACAACTGAAATTCTTGATACATGTACATGTTTAACGAATTCAGCAAATTTATAATCTACATGTACTAAAAGGAAGCAAAATTGCGCGATCAAATTTCATGGATGACACTTTGTTATCATCGAGCATATTTGGTTGCTCACGCTTTTAATCTGCTATTTCTCCCTGGACATCATATACAAATACATGTACGAATAACAGCACAACAGTAGAATCTGTTCCTTGCGACACTCTACTGTTTAAACTCAAAAATGTTGTAAAAAGGCAGGGTATCCCCAAGGCAGGGTCATTTAACTGGTCTGCACCTTTGTTTCTGGTGAAATGCAACCGCGAAAAGGAAATATGTGGCTCAAAACTGGTGTCGTTCAAAACAGGTTCTACTACACATGACACGAATGATACTTACTGTTGCTTGACTTGAGATCTCTGTGCATAATTGGAATGGGTGCTTCTTCATGGAGATAGTGCATACCAAGGGCAATCTGTGTTGCCCAATTCACCACTATGTCCGGTGGAATGCGACGTCCAACTAAAACCCTGTTGAGGGAACCCCCTCTTGCATATTCCATTACTAGGCAAAGATTTGGCTGCTGCAGACATACTCCTTTTAGCATCACGATATTTGGGTGATTGAGGAGCCAGAATAGTTTGGCTTCTTGTCTCACATTTTCCTGAGTATCACTGATCGGCTCGTCGGGATCTTGTCGAGCTGCTTTCACAGCAACATCCATTCCCCTCCACACCCCCTTGTACACCTTTCCAAAGCCACCGACACCAATAACTTCCTCCAAGTCCAACTCGTCAAAGTTGATTTCGAAAGGCATGGTGTCATGCCCTTCTGGAGAAAGCTGATCGACGACTTCAGGTTTGGTAACAAAGTTACTGGGGAAGATGCCAACTTTGTTGTTGACTTCTCCAGTCCACCAACCTTCATCTCCCGAAATTTTGGCATCTTTTGACAGGACACGCACCTGTTCTCCACGTCGAAGATTGAGTTCGTCATCTCCAGAGGCATCATAGTCGAAAATGGCAGTCCACATAGGGTTGCTGCCAGCAGATGCATTGGAGATGCCTGAAATTCCAGATACATTGGAAACCCCAGATAGACCAGATACTCTCGATATACCTCCCAATGACTGCTTGTCAGCATGCAAAGACGATGGTCTAGCTGGATCCATTGGACAAGCACGTTGTTTCACCATCGACAGTGTAATTGGCATCCGTTAGAAATTGGTCAGAATTGTTTTGGCTCCAAATGGAGATATGACCAAAAGGGTGTGTTAGTCTATCCCAGATAAACATTACGTTTGTATAGCGCACATATTCATCAGCATGTACAACCAACTGTGTAAGAAATACGGTTCAAATAGTGCTGAATCGGAACAAAATGATTATTTACAGCATTCTCACTGATTATTTAGTCAAAACGATCATCATTGTGTTGTGAATAAAACGATCAGCCGCCATTTTGGTACACTTTGACCTTCATCCAAAACAGGGTGCGGTGAACCACATGACTGATTTTATCTTTCTTACGTCGACTTTCAAATCCAATTCCATGTAATTTAAAACTTAAATACTTTATGCATCCATAGAAATATCAATTAACGTCAGAAACGGGTTAATTGGTGTATACTTTGGACTCATATCTGTACCTCTAAACCAGTTTGACGCCTTCTCTCCAAAGAAAAATCCACGACTGACAGCTCCCAGTGTTTATCGCCCATTTCGGCCACTTTGCATTTCGGCCCACTGCCTCGTCCCACTTCAATGTCTAAAGTGTTTTTCTCATTTTGTCGACCATTCAACTTCATTTTCGTGATAATCATTTTAGTTTTTGAAAATTAGGTGCCTAATTAATGTAACAATCAGTCATGATCCAGTGAGATGAAATTAAAATTGAAGGCATAAAGTACAGACAACTGCTGAATGTAATATCCACCACTCAGAGAATTGTCTGAAAGCATTGAGTACGTTTTTACTTAAATAGTTCGGAGAAAAGTCATTTAACTCAATTTTGGAGCAAAATAAGACAAAACTAAGACAAAGCAAAACGAGGAAGATGATTATAAATTGTTCAAAGTAATGAATACATGAACAATTATACCTGCCATAAAGGACTAAAATATGTAGTGAAGGAGCCACTGGAAGACACTATACCATTTTTGAGCCATCAGGGGTATCTGGGTTTTCTGCAGCATCTGTTTAGTGCCTTTGTGTTATTCTTGGAAGAGGTGAATTATTAAAACAAGGAATGCAAGCAAAAAAGTCATTTAGACCTGAGGCCTAAAGAATGGGATAAATATAATAGAAGACATAGAAAGAGATCTGGACTAGACTGTACATCTAGCAAATGTTCAGAAGATGGCAAAATGTAATTACTGAAGTTTATTTTCTCGGATCAGAAAGCAATTTCAAATCACATAAATGTTCAATACTGTATAAAAATTATAGACTACACAAAAACATAGGTCCAGATGGACCTGAGCTCATTTGGCATTATCAAAATACTAAAACAATTTAGGTCACAATATCACAAGGATACAAAGTATCTAGGATCAAATTCCAATATGATCAATAAAAAACACACAAATATGGTAGCCAAACTAGAAATATAAGTGACATCAATATACTTTTTACAGGACATAAAGAGGGTATGTAGATGCATATGACTGCAAAATATAAAGTCTGTATCTTTAACTGTGTGTCCAGGAATAAGGTTCAAAGAAAAATACAAATATGGCTGCCAATTTGAGAAAAATGGTCACAGCAACATGATTTTTGGTAGGCTTTGAGATGGGACATAGGTGCGTATGTGTATAAGACCTATATGAAGTCTCTTTGATCAATAGTGTGCTCAGGGTGACTGTGCACAGACGACGACAACAACGACAACGACGACGACGGATACTTCATGATTCTATAGGCTCTTTGGCAATTATGCCAAATGAGCCAAAAATACAAACCCTTCAGGGGCAGGGCAAATGGGCCAAAAAGGTGAGCTACCGAAATGGGCCAAAATTCAAGGAGAATTCACGAGATATCACGAGATTTCCAAGATGGCTGCCTCAAGACGTCAAAATATGAGCATCAACAATTATGTGTGTTTCACACTTTTGACAAGTTCATATACTATATAAGAGCACAAATGAGTATGGGTTCGCATGTTCTCGAGATTCTCCGCCAGGGGATCTGGGCTTCTTTCACAGGAGGCTGGTTCTATGACCCTCATCAGGGCATATTTTGCAACACATTTCATTTGTACATTTGGTTGTTCCTGTTATGTTTTCCATTCACATTGTATATGGTAAGTAAATTGTCCTCAAATGTTGATGGAACACCTTTAGTAGATAGAAGATAGACATATGCAATACATGCACTGTCTAGAATGTATAGCAACCCAATCATTTATTTTAGTTTTAAAATTCAAGGAATGACATTGCAGTATGTAACATGACAATGTAAACTTTTCATTGCGTCTGAATTATGATTGAAACTGAAATCATGATCATGCATGAAATTTGATTCTTCTGACAGATGCCTGTCACGGTCACATGGAAAATATTGATAATTTTAAACCTGCAATGCAATGCAAAATGAACCGTGAAATGAAAGTAAACAAGGAAGTATTTGAAAGCAAAGAAGTAATTAAGACCAACAATTCGGACAGTTCTGATCCTGACATCTGATCGGATCAAATGAACAGGATTGAAAATTGGTTCTTACTAAATAGCACTATTCGTTTTGAAAAGTTTTGAAAGAGTTTGGACAACACAAACTTGAATCCTGTGAATAGGTCACTTCGTGGAGCTTGACAGTTCCATGCGGAGTCTTAACATTACTAATAAGTCGGCATTGTCCTTCTTTTCAGCTTCTGCCGTCAACCTTTGTGGTATGGATGTTGTACAGTGTGACGATTGCTGTGGTGTTTGCTGTTGTGAAGCTGGTCAATCATCGTTTACATCACATGTACGACACGAGCGAGGTGGTCGAGGATGAAGAAGAGGAGGATGAGAGCACAGATGGGGCAGATAAAGTAGAAGAAACAAGCAAAACTAGTGAAACAGGCACCATTAAAAACACAACGCAAGGGTAAGTTTTTAATTGTGTCTTTATGTTTGTGGCTAACGCATCAAAGATTCGGAGTATGTGTACAAGTATAAGGAAGTAGGATCTTGTTGCATGATTTCAACCAGACGCAATATTACGACACGTATATATGTGCTTTTGTGAAGCCCACGAACACATGCTTTTTACAGTTACGCCACGGATCATCAACAAAATAGTTTGCTGAAATGAATGGCAAAATAACCACATGAATGGTCAACATTGATACCCTCGATTATTCTCGGTGGTAGATGTTCTACACTGTAATTAAATATGTATTATCCGTGTGCAGGCATGATGCCCATCTTTTTATTGTAGTTTGCAGGCCTCGACCTTAACGTCCGTTTTTCCGCCAAAACAGACAAAATTTCAAGGTGACGGACAGTTTCAAACAGTGTTCGTAAAAAAGACGGACATAAGTTATGAATTTGCTAGTTAAACTTATACAGTAGTATGATGTAATGAGTAATTGATGGACAACATCAAAATCTTGTCCGTCATTTTGGCGGATACAAAATTTGGTTAAGGTCGAGGCCTGAGTTTGGATTCTGAACGCACCTTCAATTATCTGTGCCAGGTGATGTATCTGTTAAGCTGACAGTACTGTTGAATGCTTTACCATTCTCTCGCTTTACTGTTCTCCATCTGGTATCGTTTCTTTATTCTGTTGTGGTACAGGGTGAATATGTGTGATGTACAATCGTTTCCCGTGTTGTGTCCCTCGTCACCACTAGAGGTCTATATAGAACCACAATTGTACGGTGATAGTATTCAACAAGGGAAGAATACCGATAAAGCCATCTGTCTATCCTCACCATCCTCTGATGCAGAAACCCAACCCTTACTAACCACCCTGAATGAAAGGTACAGTGTGCATGCTTTCTCCTGCATGTGTACTTACATAGTTCCAAGAAATAAGGTAGTAGAAATAAGGTAGTTTACAGGTACCTGTCCATTAAATGTGACGTAAAGGCATGTGTCACAGAATTGTTAAGTAAACAGATTGATTTTGTTCTGGTAAAATGATGTCGCTGATCTGTCCCTTTGATGTAAGATTGTGTTTACCTTTGCATCCGAAAAGTTGCATCCCAAAAAGTGACCAAATAGTTTTTGTTGATTAATCATCAGTTCCAACTGGACTAGAACTTGTGGGTATCAGTGTTCGTAATTGGGTACTCATATGAATGCATGGACGATTATATGGCCTTGTACGGAAAAATCCAAACTTTAAGGCTCAACGTATCATAGCAAAAATTTCGACAAGAGACCATTCACAGTAAACGTTTAAATTCCTACCTTGCTTGCACATTTGTTGTACTTCATCACCATCTGCTGGTCATCATTATTATTCATCGTCATAATTTGTCGTTGCTCATAAAACATGGTGAAAATTAAGAAAGTAAGAAACATATGCCCAATAAAATAGGCCGCTGTGATTTTTAGCAGCTACAAGACATCTTTTGTTGTCCCTCCACCAGGGCACAGAGTAGATCATACAAATTTTCATGCACAGTACTTATACCTGAAATTGATATGATTTTAACTTTTAGTTTTTCTGCCACATTTATGAAGGTTGATGACACGAATATGCAAAACAAGGACCAATGTTCGGACACTCTATTGTTAGTTTACATACTGTAGAACCGCAGTTTTACAGACCCTCCCATCTGAGGATACCTTCCATTAATGTTTATATAAAGACACTCTCTTTTTAAGACAGACACTTGACATGTAAATTTAAGCCAATTCTGTAACTTTCTCCTAATGTTTTTTTGATACAGCGTTAGGTAGTAATACTTGGATGGGTGACCATCTCTGGCCAGATTTTTTTATTTGTAGGATCACGTACGTATCAATGGAGGTAATTTTTGAGAGCAGCGATCGAGAAAAAAATAAATAAAAACTAATATAATTTTTTTATTAAAATTTATGATATCGAAATATAATTCTTCCAAATGATGTTCGACTGGGTGACGGAAGTTTTGATTTGGTGCTATTAGGCCTCAGAATAATTTTTGGTTTTTTACAATACATGATTTCTGGGAGTTGTAAAGGTACAGAATGGCTTCTCCCCTGGTTCTCCCTCTAATTAGTGAAGAGTCAATGCTGACACAGTAGTTAAAGGTTGAATCTCATTTATTGCTGTTTCTCTTGAAGTCTACATGCAGTTGCAGAGGTCTCTAGCCTGGTGCCTGGTCCCAACTCCTTCTGGGCTGTGCTAGAGGTGTGTGTGCCTATATACACAGAGACTTGTTTGATCCTAAATTATCTTAAATGGTTTGGATTGGATGTTACTATTTTTAGCCTGGTAGTTGGAGATCTAAGGATTTGGACTTTGAAGTTA
>JBCAUI010009758.1:0-10034 GCA_038406195.1 Haplosyllis anthogorgicola | reverse complement strand
CTGTGACTGTGACCAGCTGCCTGTGACTGAAATCAATCAACTGGAACCACTCTGGCTAAGGATACTGGCTACTTTTGTCAATTTAAGGGCTTTTAAGCTGAACTAGAATGATCCGGGACCAATTCAATACTCCAATGTTATTCCAATACAAATTGTGAAGCTGACCTGTCACCATCCATTTGAAAGAAAAAGCCACTTCGCGACACTTATTTTACATTCTAATTCCAGTATACACATTTCCAGTCAAAGCTTTAGTATTCTGTAGGTAAATTACCAGTGAGAACCACTGTCTATCAATAACGGACTTTCTGACACTTTTACTAATTGAATACTGATGTCCCTAAAAGAGGTGCATCTCTAAAACCTGGTCATAGACACATGTGCCTCAATTTGGGAATTCACGGTATTTGGAAAAGTAATCGCACATCAGAGAAGACAAATGTTTAATACGGAATAATGAGAAATGACTGAGAATAGAGTTAACAGAACCGAGTGGTTAATTAATTTTAGGGAACACCGTGGCGCTGGAGGCGGTAGCAGCCGCCGTGAAGGTGTATGGAGTGGAGACACTACAAAAGGAATTGACTACGGTCTCACAGAAAGTCAGGTCACTATTGAACTGGAAGGTCAAGACAGAGGTCAACAGGCGGAACAGCGACTTGCCAAGGAAAGACCGATATGGATGGTTGAGAGTACGGTGGAAGGGGCCAGCAATGACAGTAATTCGATGGTAAGAACAGTTTTGACTTATTTACTGAATTTTATACGATTAAATTTGATGATTCGATGATTAAATTTGTATGATTTGTCCATAAAAATAATTACAAATTGCAGCAAAATATATTGCAAAATAATGTGAATGATGTGACTTATTTCAAACTATGATCACCATCTTTCTGTGATATCCTACCATGTTTTGCATAATTCCCAGTCCATTGCATTACAGCTAATAATTCCTAAGTGCTGTTGATAATGTTTCCATATTTTGCTTTCCCGTCAGTCTGAAATAACGACTAAACCTGGAACTTCAAAAGAAACAAACGCGGCTGCTGCGGGTAATGATGATATCATCTTCAGAACGCTACTGGCTCACGAGACTAAGACTAGACGAGAAAAAATACCAGGTATGGATCGAAATGTAACGAAAAGATCAGTTTTCAAGAAACAACAGCTCAGACGGACTCATATTTTTATGTTATATTTTGTTACGATATTTATGTATCTTTTGCTATCGCATTGTAAGCCTGTGCTGATGTCTGTCTCGACCGTTTCAAATGCAGGAGTCCCAGGAGGAGGTGGAGGGGGCGGTGGAAGTGATGAAGATACAACGTCAAGTGAATCAGAGGATGAATTTGCTAAACCGTCGACGACACTGGTTGTGCCCGCTGCTGCCACTATTACTGAAGGTGAGTTATGTCTGTTTTGGGTGAGGAAGGAAAATCAAGTGGATTATATCGTTTATTCAGACAGGACACGTACTTGGAGGTCTGCGTCACTTGACAAGTTGTGCTGAATGTTTTGTAAACTGTATTTTAATAGATTGGTCAGGCTTTTTGAAATACAACTACAAATTATTTTTGTTCTGTTTAGCTAGCAATACGTCTATTAAGTCAGTTTCCATTTGTTCGTTAAACTGTAGATCAACTTACATTTGACAAAAGCTTAATTACGCATATATTTCACGGTTTCATTACAATATCGGTGATTAAATTGCCGAAGAAATACATATTAGTTTTAGTATTTTAATCACCCTAAATACCTCATTGAATCACTGGTTACGACGGTATGACACATTTTTGTACCAAAGAGATTAACAGCGTGTCTTCATAAACTGAACGCATCGCCCTTAACGCACCGACGGAAACATTGTAATGTTAAGCCAGTGAGGCTAACGCACACAGGAAACTCAACACATGCTAAAGGCACCAAAATTAGCGTACGTTTAGTTTATGAAGAAGTACTGGAAATTGTTGTTTTTGATTAATTAATACAAGAGCGAACTGCAGCAAATTGCATTAACTTGAATTACATAACAGTTTCCATTTGAAAGTTTTTTTAATGTGCTGTTCTAACCACTTTTAATTACATTAATTTTCAGTGTCTTTGCGGCTATAAGTATAAGGCAGCAAAACAAGGGAAGATTATTGTTACGTTATTAAACCCTTTACTGCCTCCTGCTAAGTCGTACAAACACTCCCTCTGAAGGTCCATGGGCACCGTCCTCTGATCACTTTAGTGGAACTTGTGTTTTCTCACACTTTGTTATGTTGAACCTTTGTAAAATGTTGATGAGAGCCATCTTCGTTTCCATTATGGCAAACCGCATCCCAATACAATTTCTTGGACCAGCCCCAAAGGGCAGGTAGGCCATTGGATGTCTTGCACCTTTTCTGTCTGGTAGAAACCTCACAGGAACTAGTTCATCCACAGGTTCTGGACCCCAGAGTTCAGGATTCTTGTGTATTGTTTCAACATTGATCATGACTTTTGTCCCTTTTGGTATTACAAAGTCACAAATTTTTACAGTTTCTTTACACATTCTTGAAACGCCAACCTGACCAATATTGGCCAACCTGGAAACCACAGAAAAACATATCTAGATAGGGCAACTTCTGTACTGTTTCGTAGTTAACATTTTCGCCTTTAACTGGAAAGTGTTCATCAATTTCTTGCTGTAACTTTGATTGAACATCAGGATACAAAGCCAAATAGTGGGCAATGAAGGCCAGAGTCGTAGCTGTTGTTTCATAACCAGCAACCAGGAAAGTAAGTGTTTGTGCTTGCATTTCACTCATAGAAAGGAATTTGGATCTTGCCTTGCGTCTTAAGTCTACTGCAGTTTCATCATCTGACAAATCAGTATCATTTTTTGAACCTGGTAAGTTACCACTGTCTGCTTTCTTAAGCACGTCCAGCATCAGTTGAATGTAATCGGCTCTTACTTCGCCACTTTACTGACGGTCAGTGATTACTCTTTTTGCAAACTCGAGAAACCAACCGTCCACGGCTGTGGTAATTCTTGGATAAAACACTTTTGCTATCTCTTCCAGTCTCTGAAATACCATAAAAAGCATCAGTATTAGCCTAGTTGAAACCTTCATTCTTTGAACGTCAAGAGAATCAAAGAAAATTTTAAGTTGCTTCAGAAAAATGCTGTCCTTTGTGTTGAAGACATCGGTATCATAGCTGAATACTGTTGAAGCAATTACGTCCAATGTCAGACATTTGAAATCTCCGTGGATGTCAAAAGCCTTGTCATCTGCTACTCTTTGTTCAAATCTTTGCGTCAATTTGTCGATACTTCTGTGAACTAGGGGTGACATCAACTTCATTTTCTTGCCACTGAAGGTTGGGCTGGAAATTCCTCTCACCCTCTTCCATCTTTCACCGGAGGACTCAGATTTACGGAGGGGTCGTTTGTGTTGTCAAAGAACAGCTTTCTGGTTTCAAAGTTGTTAAATTGCTTGATTAGAGTTTCTCTGACCATATCTGGATCTGCTACTTCGAGAACAGGTGTACCTCCTTCGTAGAAACCGAATGTTTCACCGTACTTCTTTGTCCACTTTGCTGTCAAATAAAATCGCCCTTCTGAACTGATCTCTAGAAGATGACCAAAGAAGAGAGATGAAACTTTTGGTCCTTTAACTCCAAGCTTCTCTCATGTGGAGTGTACAGACCACCTATCCCTGAAAGAACCAAACATTTACTTGTATATTAAAGCAGTTGAAGAGCATTACCAAAATTAAAAATAACAATGATTCATGAAAAAGATGTCTATGCGGTCAATTATGAAGATTTTTCACAAAGAGTACAAAGACTGCCTTGACTGTTAGCATTGAATTTCTTGTAAAGTAGAAACTTACCAAATCCATTTGATAATCGCCCAAACAATTACTGCTGCGAGAATGGGTAGAAGCCAAGCCATTTCTGACGTGTAGTCTTGTCCAAGGTTTTGAGACGTTACGGTAAATTCTCCACTGCAAGTTTTGATGCTGAAAGCTTTTCACTGGGATATTTTATACCCATTCTGCAAGGCTTCGATCTCAAAAGTGATTTCAAATTTACGCTCTGGCCAAGACGTTTGGTAAATATTTATTGGGAGTTGACAAAGAACTGTTCCATATATTCACATTGACCTTCTATTATTTTATCAGGCGTAAGTAAACTGAAGAAGGCAAGCCTTAATACGTAAAACGTTAAAAATTATTTTATCGGTGAATGTATTGTGTACCAGTGGTAAACCGCATCATAGGCATGTAAACTAAAATTTATACAGTGCTTAAAAATACCTACACATTGACTTATTGGTACCATTGTCCTGGGGAGTCATATGTGATCCTCCGCAGCTTGCATGTACGTTCGTGCGCATTTGGTAGATTTAAAGCTGGAGACCAGCTAGAATTTTAAGAAAAATTACATGTATAATATAAACCTTTAATTAACCTTATAATAAAACCTTTCCACAAGTTGGAACTAAATGGTTTATGCGCCATATTAGATGATTCATATCTAATTGTTTTTAGTGCAAAATATCTGAAATAAATTGTTTTTGGCCAGATCCCATTTTGCTAGTCCCGCGACCTTACAGAAAGAACAGCCGAAGGTCAGCTTTGAATTTGCGAAGCGGCTATTGCAAACCAACTCTTGGACTGGTGGATTATACAATATGTATGGATTTTGGTTTATCACTTCTACTATTCCGATGAAAAGTGATATTTCGTTCCATTTTATCACCTTTACATTTGCGATTTGTACAGCGATAAAAACACTACTTTTTTTGGCATTGCACCGAGAAATGTTACATTATTCTGTTTTCTCACCTTCACCCCGAACGAGCAGTGCTTCAGTCATTGCCACCCGCCTCGCATCAATGTGGGCACACATGTGGACTTGTCCACTTAGGTAACATTACCGATGTAAAAAGAAATAAAGCGTGTATACCAATCAGCTCTGTCTCTGTCTCTGTTATCGGGCGCAGATGCAAGTTTTTGTGTGTCGCAGATACAAGTTTTCTGTGATGCAGATACAGAAAAGTGGTGTTTGCACCTGAAAACTTACACCTGAGCTCAAATAAAACCATACAACTCTTGTACCAGATATACCGGTGCACATTCCACACATTTTTTGTTAAGCAAAACCCTTTTGACATATTTGATATCATAGAAAATTACACTTAAAAACAACTTTTTTTTATACAACTCCAGCAAGCAAAGTACTATTTCTCCAAAGGAAATAGATAATATTCAGCCCCAAATACCTCAAAAGGAGGGAAAATAAAATACTTCAAATATGGAGCTGTAAGTAGCCATTGGGTAAGTTTCAATGATCTAGGGTGAAGTAGGTGAATATACAAATACAATCAATGACTTATTGCCTTTGTGCAAAGGTGTTGTGCATAAAAACCATCACATAATGCAAAAGGAAGTCCCGCACTGAATATCTCTGCCAATAAATTGCATCTGTGCGCGATAACAGAGACAGAGACGGAGCTGAAAATCACTGTCAATAAAGCAGACAGGCACACTCGTGTAGATGCGAAAATATTACACACAGGATGAGCACGTTTTTTTGGTGTTTGTAATGAAACTGAAAATAGAACTGTTGTTCTGTACAGTGTATTGTCATCTTTGCCATTCTTAGCTATCAATTTGCCAATAATTGTAATTGCATTTGTCTAATTATGCCGGCCTATTTATGTCGTCATCCGCTGTTTGGACCCTGGCAACATAGTTTATCGTAGAATGTTAAGACAGCAAATTTAGAAAGAATTTCAGCTACGGTACAGTTTGATATTCTTAAAATTATCATATAAATTTTTTTTCTGTCAAATTCAGGTTCATTCGATAATTATAGTCATCAAGATGGTAAAACATGTATGAAAAGGGACAAAATGAATGTTAAGACCATGGTGTAAACCGGTTGACAGGCGTAAACCGAATGGGGGCCGTCAACCAGTCGGGGTTCTCGGCTGCAAAAGAACTCCCAACCGTCTTATCAAATCTGAGAATTCGTTTTGTTACCACAGCATAGAAACCACGAGGAGTACGTCCAATTTTAATTTAGAGACCATTGTTCGCAGTGTCAGATTGGTAGTGGTGTCAGCTGACCTAACTCTAAAAGTAACGACTCGTGCATTTTTGAACGAACGACGCAACTTTGAAGTTCGAATAAATCGTGATGAAAAATACGACACTAATAAAATATCAAATGTGCAGTTTGAGTCCCATTCAAAGTTGCCGCAAAATCGGTAGGGGTGCCGTACATTTAAGTGTTGCAAAGTGCATTTTGTGGATCATGTAAGTTCAGAACAAAAAGGAGGGTATATTATTCTACGAATATAGATTGCTTGCAAGAAGCAGTTTGAGGTAGATCTAGTATTTACTTTTAGTTTCCAGATGTATGTGGAGATGTAAAATGAAGAGAGACGTTAGATTTATTTTCGATAGAAATTTATTTGCATCATTTTACTTTTAGTTTCAAGATGTATGTGGAGATGTAAAACGAAGAGAGACGTTAGATTTATTTTCGACAGAAATTTATTTGCATCATTTTGTACAGTTGGTATTTCTTTACAATAATGGATAGCTTTTCTACATTTATACATGTGCATGTGGTTATTTTACATTTACATGTTTGTGGTGCATCTAAAATGGGTAAGTACAGGTAAATAAAACTGCGTTCTCTTCAACTTACAGGTCTGAATCCAACTCAATTTATTTTAAACTTTTTTTAAGTTTAAGCTGAAAAGGCAATAATTTACTCGTCATTAAGTCTCTTGCTCAGTCTTACAAATACTCCTTCTGCCGGTCCGTGGACCCCATCAGGATTACACTTCAGAGGCACCTGAGTTTGGTCACACTTGTGAATATTGAACTTTTGTAGCATGTTAATAAGAGCCATTTTCGATTCCATTATGGCAAAACGCATCCCAATGCAGTTTCTAGGGCCACTTCCAAAAGGCAGGTAGGCCATTGGATGTCTTGCACCTTTTCTGTCGAGTAGAAACCTCTCGGGAACAAGTTCATCCACAGGTTCTGGACCCCACAAGTCAGGATTAGTGTGAATGTCACCAACATTGATCATCACACGTGTTCCTTTTGGTATTGTGACATCACAGACTTTAGTTGTTTCTTTGCACATTCGTTGCACAGCCGTTTGGCCAATGTAGGCCAACCTGGAAACCTCACAGAAAACCATGTCCAAGTAGGGAAGTTTTTGCACAGTTTCGTAATTGATGTTTTTACCTCGAACAGGAAAGTGTTCGTCTATTTCTTGTTGAAGCTTTGACTGAACATCTGGGTATAAAGCCAGATAGTAAGCAATATATGCAAGAGTTGTGGCCGTTGTCTCATATCCAGCTGCCAGAAAGACAAATGTCTGTGCTTGCATTTCTTCCATGCTGAGAAATTTGGATTTGGCTTTACTTCGTAAGTCTCTGCTCATTTCGTTGTCAGACAGGTCGGTGTCAGTCTCTGAACCGGAAACGTTTCCAGCATGCTGTGACCCTTTATGCAAGTTAAGCATAAGTTGTATGTAATCTGGCCTAACTTCACCACTTGTTTGGCGCTCAGTGATCATTCTTTTGGCAAGTTGCAAGAACCATTCATTTGGTGGACCAGCAATTTGTGGCCAAAAGATCTTTGCCACCTTTAGAACACGAGGAAATGAGACGAAGATCATTATCCGCAGTTTACTTAGTATGGACATCTTTGCAGGATTTATGTTGTCGAAAACTTTGGCAAATTTTACAAAAAATATGCTGTCTTTTGTGTTGAAAATATCTGTGTCAAAACTAAATACAGTAGAGGCAATAACATCTAGTGTTAGACATTTTAAGTCCTCATTAATGTCAAAGTCTTCATTCTTGTTAACTCTGTCTTCAAATCTGTCCATGAGTCTAACAATGCTCTTGTGAACAAGAGGGGACATCATTTTCATTTTCTTTCCACTGAATGTTGGACTGGAAATTCCTCGCATTCTCTTCCATTTCTCGCCAACTGCTGTAACCAGGTCTACATATGGATTGTCACTATTGTCCAAGAAAATTCTTCTTTCCTCAAAGTTGTCAAACTGTTTGATGAGGATTTCTCTGACCATATCTGGATCAGCAACACTCAAGACTGGTGTACTTCCTTCGTAGTATCCGAAGACCTTACCGTACTTGTTTGTCCATTCCTTGTACAGCTTGAATTTTCCATGTGAAACGATGTCCCCGAGATTTCCCAGAGTGAAAGATGAAGCTTTTGGTCCTCTAATTCCAAGTTTTGTCCAAGTTGAATGTAATGTTCGTCGATCCCTGAAAGAAAAGGCAAAATTATTGTAATTTCCATCTGTAGAATTATAAAATATATAAGATACCACGAACAACTTTAACGGGTCGTGGTTATGAAGAACGTAATAACGACTAAGTGCAGTAACTGGCAAGAAGGCCTTTCACTCGAAGACTCCTGGGCCGCTTCGCAAATAGTCATTGAAACCGAATGAAACAGCAAAACGTAATATCATACATATTGACATTGAAGTGATCCTGACCTCATCACCTACATGTTTACCATAAATACAAATCACGAAAGATAAAATCAACAAAATGAACTTGATCTTCGACTTGAACTCGAGCTCAAAATTGAATAATTTTTCTTGCTGTGGCTATTTTACTTGAATTTGACCAGATATAATTAAGGCACACCATGAAGTTTTAGATAAAAAAGCCATAAGTACTGAGAGACCGGACGGAAAACATTACTTTCCCACATAGGTAAACGGTAATATGGATAACATTAAAGTTTAATATCGTTTATGGAAAATAACCTACCAGATCCATTTGATGATGGCAGCAAGAAGTACTGTCAAAAATACTGATACTATCCAGTCCATGGTTTATTTCGTTTTGGGAAGGTATCTTCTATTTCCCTTTTGAAAAGTATCTTCTTTTACTGAAGTCTAATGTGTCGCCAATTCGCCGTTGAAGCTCTGGTTCGTATTCTTGTAGAGCGCAAGTTGTGTATGGTTATTGCTGTTGGGGTTCGTTCCTTTTATACACAAAATTGCCCGTTTTAATGTTCCATATTTGCTGTGTTTGCGTAGGCTTCTGACGAATAACAAATTGTTGCTCCAAGCACCCGCAAAGGGGAATAACCGAAGATGCTCCGAGAATCCATGAAAGATTAGAGTAGCATGGACGGATGTTCTTATTATTCAAAGTCACTTAAAATTCTTAAGATGAAAAATTCAGGATGTTCTGTGGAATAGGGATAATCTGAAACATTGATAAAATTAGCGTTCTGCCTGATAAAAATATATGGTCATCATGTGTTCTATTCTGTGTCTTATTTGTCTATTTTGCCTAATCAGATGGGATTGAAATTTACTAATTTCAGCAATGATACTTGGATTCAGTACATTACTAAAAATAGTAAATTCTTTCTTATCTAATTGGACAAATTAGAAAGAGTGTGAATTTAGAAAAAAAAATCATTAAAACTTTTATTTCACTACCCCGAGACGATTGGTGTGAAGACCCCTGTACATATGGTCGTATTAATGTTCTCATTTACGTTCCGTTTTGTGACTCTTTCTTCACACTCTTATGGCATTGTGTTGTACATGCTTACTGATCTGAAATGTTTTTAAGTACAAAATATATTGTAAAATGATGCAAAAAATAGATTTTGTTTATGATTTAATATGTTTTAGTGAAACCAGTAATTTCTTGCTTAAGTGGCTATTTTTCAACTATTTTCCAAGAAGTATTACACTGGCTTTAGGGTCGTATTGTAAAGTTTGAAGTTTTATCATTTTTGCTGCATTGCGCAGCTACAGGATTTTAATTTACAACGCTACTTGCTGGTCAAGTTTTTACTGTGACTTTGTCAGAGGAAGACGATAGTTACATCTCAAGTTTCTGTAAGGTTTGGTTCTCGTTTGGATTTCAATGCTCGTTACTCATATCGTTTAACTTTATTAGTCTATCACGCTTTGCGTTGATAGACTTCTGTAGACGGCAAGGTGATTCGTCCATGAAGTCAAAAGTTGAG
>JBCAUI010009747.1:0-10034 GCA_038406195.1 Haplosyllis anthogorgicola | reverse complement strand
GTTCCCGGTGCTTTTTTTTGAGCTCATGGACGTTTTAGGTTACCCATCAAAGAAGTCTATCGACGCATGCGCGATAGATTAATAAAAATAAACAATTTTATTACCACAGTTTTATAAATAGTCCACTTCGTTTTTTTTCTTTGGGAACAACATCAAAAGGCGTGGCTTTAACTAAGTTATGCAAAGCACCTTTAATGTTAAAGAAAAAATGTCCCGAGTCCATTTTTAACCTATTTACAGTAAGTCGGATGTTTGTTAGACATGCAAAATACTAGTTTGAACTCAACTGCTAAAATTGCCATTTGATTCTTTGTTTAGTGAGAGGTTGTTAAACTGTGACATATATGCAAAATTTAGTCACAAGAAGTTGAAAGAGTCAAAGGTTACTTTTATATTAACAATGAAAACAATTTTGGCCATTAAAAAGTTAAAGCTTAGAAAAGAAGCCTACATCAAATAAAAAGGGTAATTTAAACTCGAAAAGAATCCCAACAAAGTGACAATTTAGAAACTGGTATTTCAATGCAAAGTGTACCATCATATCAATGAGAATTGGATAAACTTTTGGATAAAATTAATCTTGAAAATAATTTGGGAAAAAAACATAAATTCACATCGCGCAATTGACACATCAGTACACGGAATTTGTATCAGAAGTTTAACAATAGCGCATCAATAGCACAGCGTGAAATTCTTTTGTTCTCTCTTTTGTTCTCCTCGTTTCCAAAATGATACGATTTCTGTGTACTGGTGGCCAGTAAATTTTCAAATCATGAATTTGCTATCAGTTTTGGAACAGTAGCTCATTAAAAGTACATCGTGAATTTTTGGGGGTTTTTTTCCTCTTTTGTTCTGTACGTTTCCAAATTGATAGGAATTTCATGATTTGTTCTTCCAAAACAACTCCAGAAAACAACTGAAAACAACTCCAATTTGGCAATGTACCGAACAAAAGAAAGTACACAAGATTTCACGCTGTGCTACTGATGTGCTATTGTTCAAAAACTGACGGAAATTTAATTCACCGATGATACTGACAAATTTAGATTAGGGGATGAAAATCCCATATGTTTTTCTAAAATAGAATCTTACCGTATGCTGCGCTTCTATGCTCATCCTACTACATTTTTATGATACACTTTAAAAAAGTTCAGGTGATAAAACTGACAACAATATTGTTTCTAATGTTTTTCTCAGGCCTAGTCACCACGTTGTTCACTTCAAATCAATTTTCAAAACTCTTGGAGACAATAATATTTTAATTTTCTTTCAAAGGAAGTTTTATTATTGTTTAACACGGACGGATTTTATTTCAGTTTAAAATTTAAACTTTAATATTGGACAGGTGACGCGAAATAATAATAAAGGGACATAGAAGGCCGACTATATGCATGCCATCGGGGTTGCAATAGGGAAGATAAGTTACACGTGTCCCCATCTAATCAAATGATTAAGTTCCTATCAGTTTGGAAACAATAGCACATCAAAAGCTCAGCGCGGAATTCTTTTGTCCTTTCTTCTGTTCTTCGCGTTTCCAAAATGACAGAAATTTCAGTACACGGTTAAAATACATCTAAAGAAATCAGCAAGATATGGGAACAATAGAAATTCACAAGCCCAGCATGAAAGCACTCTGGCTCTGAGATTAGATTAAATCTAAACTGTAATGTTAAAGTCAAGAAAATACATCAGACGTCTATGTTTATTGATGGCCTAGAGTCTGGTCAGAAAGGAACGTAATGTGATACAATGGATTTCATACGCGACATGACAGCTTGAAATGGAGAATCAAGACTACCAGCTTAAACTCGCTTTAGTTGCCATTTCACAAAACGTAATGCAAAATCACAGTGAAATAGGTCTACACAGTTGACAATTTTACAATTTATCGAATAATTTCAGAAGAATTATATGGTAAATGCAAAAAACGTGTAACCTAGCCTCGCTTAACAATGTGCTCTCAACTTGACATCGGGCACACAAACTCCTAGGGAGCGCTTAGACCCAGGCAAACAGATAAATTTCAAATAACACATACATAAAGAAGTAGTCCCTATTTACTTTTTACTTCTGTGGACAACTTCAAAGCGAACGCAGACATAAATATGTACAATTGGCGCATATCTCAAACAGATATATTTCAATGTAATTTGGGCATACACTCATACATATGTACTGGTTATTTGTAAGTGACAGAGGGTTGAAACTGAAGGCTGTCTCTGTCCTTACCCCTATTTCATGCAAAGAGAGAAAATAACACTGGGCTGTGCTGGCACCAGTAGGGCTTTCATGTACTAACTGCCTACAGCAACTACCTAACCTAGAGATATAAATTGTTAAGGGGGAAGTTGAATTCATGTAGTCTTTTAGAAATACATTCCCAATAATTATTCAAAAAAGGCTAAAAGTAGCGACACTACACGGAAATCGTAAATTTTGGAAACGAAGAGAACAAAGAAGAAAACGAAAGAATTTCACGCTGTGCTTTTGATGCGCTAAACTTCTGATACGAATTCTGTGTACTGTTGTTTCGTTAAAACAATGAAATTACATGTTGCGTCTCCCCCCACCCCCGAAACAAAACGCAGGCTGTGAAATTGTATTGTAGCCGAAGTGAAGTCAGGCAACCGCTCCTCTCGATTAGTAATTGGTTGGATGACACTTCGAAAAAATTATGACCAACCAAACATATTTTAAATAGGAATAAGATCTCGTCTACATTGTCAACTTTGATTGTTACAAATAAGACCACCATGAAAATGACTTCTAATGGATGTGAAGTCAAAGCAACAATAGCACGAAATTCTCTTGTTTGGAAACTTTCTCAAATTAGTTTTTTTTTTACCTGTCAGCAAAGTACTTTAAATATAAATTCGTCAAAAATAAAACCCAACCAGGTTTGCCTGGTTTCTGAATGTTATTTATTTCTTAGCATCTCGTTAAGCATTCTGCGCTGGAGATGTCGTATTCATGTCAATAGTTTCATACACACAACACATCACGGATCATATAACAACGCTACTTCGTCCCTTAAAGTGTCAGTGCGAGGGTGAGTTCAGCTGGATGTGGAGATTGCAGTTAACCTTGGATAACATACAGTTCGTTTCGCACCGATCCGCCTCATTGCAGTATTTCATAACAACCGGGAACAATCAATAGTCCAAGGATGAAATACCTGTCAACAGCGCATTGAAAGCACAATTCTTTTGTTCTCTCTTTTGTTCTGGACATTTCCAAATTGATAAGAATTCCAGGAGCTGAATATCATTTGCTTTTCTTCTTTTTTTTTCATCCTCTAAACTGACAAAAAAATATCGAAGTGATTGGTTGCTGGCATTGTATGGTGCTCTTGATTAATCTAAGTTGAAAGAAGTGACGGGCTAACTCCAGGACCTAACAGTCCAGTCCGATGAGTATTTTAATGCGTGACAACAATAATACACACTTATAATATTTGTGCAGAACCCGTCAGCCCTTTTCCTGGGTGTATCAGAGTATAATACAAAGGCTACACATCTATCTGGACTGACACTCAGTCGGCTTTCCTTCTCCGTCTGTCACCGTATCGTAAAGTGTGAGTTTAACCAGACCCTGAGCCTAGAGATGGAAAACCTCCGCTTCACAAATTATCAATTTATTTCACAGTCAACAGAAGAATCAGATGTTTATAAGCCGAGAGAACAACTTACACTCTATACCCGTAACATATCAACAAACAAAATCACAACCAACAAGGTCCTGTCTAGTTTTAGCTTTGGAAATACAAAAAAAAAAACATTCCAGGGGTTGGTAAGTCTATTTATTTTGAAACAGAATTTCATACCATGAAAAGCCTTATTAATGGCAAAATGTAGAATTAGAACCACATGGTGGCCAAAATTAAAATGATTTTCTCGAGCTGCCTGGGAACAGGATTTCTGAGGCTGGTGTTTACCAAAAAGTATAATTCAGATAAATTTTTGCTGTCTGTTAAACAGTGTCTTAAAATATGTTTCTATCGCTCGCTCTCTAGAACAGTACACGGAATTTGTATCAGTTTCGAAACGTCTAGAACAAAAGAAAGGACATAGTCTAAGAATTTCACACTGTGCTTTTGATGCGCCATTGTTCCCAAACTGATACGAATTCCGTGTACTGACGAAACCTAAACGCTGCAAAATTATTTAAGCTCTCTCAAACAACTTGATAACGTTTCGCGCTGGCGACTTGGTTTCATTTGGTCAAACGTTGGTGACTTGGGTTCATTTCTCAGACAGGTTAGAAATGTTGATCAGTATCTCAAAAAGTCACAACTTCACTGTACCGAGATGTAAAATTGGTAAAAGCAAAACAAGGATGGGTTCCATTGTGCCAATGTGCAGTTCAATTAATCAGCCAAGACGGCCGTGAGTTTGTCACTTCATGTCCGCAGAAGCATCTTTCTTCGTAACTCTGGGTGGTTTAAGAAAACTTTCGACTGTGATGTAAGCAAATCCTTATGTGGAGAAATAAGACAAGGCGGCCCGTGCGACATCAAAGTGCGGCGCTGCTGCCGTCCCTTGCAGGGAATGTTTAGCTGATTCCGCGAGGCAATTTCCTGAGTAAACACGCGGATAAACAAGCCGCTGGTTCCTCCTCTCATCCGCTTCACGGCTCATTATCAACTAGCCGGCAAAACGGCTCAGGGTGGCGGGATCAAAACTCAATAACGATTACACTACGGTTCAATCTTAATTAGTTTCAAAAATTTACTTCTAAATTACAAAACATTTCATAACGACCTCCAAAGTTCACAAGATTGGATTCAGATGATGATATATGCTTGTTAGTGCCTTTTCATTTCGGGAACAATACGTTCTTTTGTTCGAGTGAAGAATTCTGAGAGAATTCTATTGTCCGAAATGAAGTCAATTTCAGGATCTGCTTCCTGATTAAGTTTTACTTGTTTATAAAGATGTTAAGACAGAACTCTTTCATATGATCTTTAACAAATCAGAACAGCAGCAGGGTCTACTGAACCATTTGATTTCTGCAGTGTGTTGTTTCGGGACAATATAATTCGACGCCAATGTTGTCAAGAGACAGGTCCTTCAAACCAGAAATAACTGTGACCAAGGACAACTGTTGTTAATAATCATATTTTACCATCTCTTTAGTAAAAATAACCGTTTTAGGTTTGACGAACTGGGCTTAAAATGTACAACTACTTTTGGGAAGGAAGAAACTTCTTCTGCACTGCTAAGACGTGAAATTCTAGCGGTACTCTATTGTACTGTGTTTCAAATGTAGAACACAGATTATGTAGCCTTCGAGTAATTGCGGAAAAGGCAAATTAACGAGTTCAAGAGCCTAAAGCTGAAAACATAATTGTAATAGTCAGTGTTATGTGATAGAATCCACCCCGTGAATCAGGACTTGTTGTGGAAAAAACCGACATCAAACACACGTCACGTTGTCATTATGTCTTGAAATGACGTCTTTTCTCCGGATTCTCTGTCAACTGGCAAAAACAATATTTATTGGAGCCTTTTGTCAGGACAAATTTGATAAAGTGCTGTTATGTGAGCAATCAATCAGGCCCTTGGGTGACTCTCCTCTACTTGTTGTTTCTCTTTTACCATATAATGAAATAATGGTCAATTTCATAGAGACTGCAACTTACAGGCGTTTTTATACAATACACAGGGGAATTCACACGGCGTTTTTGGAGCCTGAAAACGAAGAGAACAAAGGAGAGAACGAAAGACTTTCACGCTGTGCTTTTAATGCACTATTGTTAAACTTCTGATATGATTTTTTGTACTGAAGCAAAATCAGTTCATTTCTTCCAATGAAAGAATCACATAAGGAACAAATTTACGCTGATTTCTCATTATGCTTGATTAAACACCATAGAGTGTTCATTGCTTTAAATGATCATTGGAACAAGGTATCGGTTTCGGCGTTGAGTTTGTTTAGCGGCACTTTTTACGCAGTAGCGACAGATTGGTAGATAATCTCCCATAACATTCAAGGGATTAGCACTCCCACAGAAAGGATTAACACATCCAGATCGTTTCTTACAATTAAAACACATGAAACGGTTAAAATGTTTTTCTTTCATAAAGAAGAAATAATATTTAGTTTTATTTGCCTTTTATTTTGTTTTCGAGTTTAAACAATAAATGGTTGAAAAAATCTTAAAGTGTTCTCAACGGTTGATGAAATATTCAATCTTTCTCATTTTAGTTTTCAATTTAAAAAATAGGATGGAGACAATTAAAGTGTGCTACATCAGCTCCTGAAATCCCTATCAATTTGTAAACGTACGGAACAATATGGAAAACAAAAGAATCCCATGCTGTGCTTTTGAATTTCCATTTTTCCACAAGTGATAGGAATTCACCTCTGTGCGTCTTCAATTTTACAAAATAAGTTTTCTTTGTTCCTAAAATGGACATTACACTAGAACACCAGAACGTCGTCTATTACTATTTTTCAATTTCGGAATAGCAGAATTTTCTGCAGCAGTACACAGAATTCATATCATTTTGGAGACAAAGAAAACAAAGGAGAGAACGAAAGAATTTCACGCTGTACTTTTGATGCGTTATTGTCCCTTCTGATACGAATTCTGTGTACTGGTCAATAGTGCAGCATATATAATATTCAGATGTTTCCAAATTTATCCTTTTCAGGAAGTAATGGAGTATGCGTTTTCCTTGTTCAAGAATTAACTAAAACTTTCATATTTTCGACTTCAGCTACATAGATTTCAATAAAGTTTTCTGTATACATGAATTTTGCCCATACATCTCTCTCTCTCCTTGGTTGGTCATGGTATTTTCGTCGTTTGTGCCGCCGCGTCGGAATGTTTGCGTATCACTGAATTAAGACGCAACGTCAACAACATCAAAGGTGCCGACAATACACGTGAGGACAAAATAACACAGGGCTGTTTGGGGAAACGGGGGAGAGGGGTACATTTGGCTAACATAACATAATGTCGTATGGGGTTTAGAAGTAAGGTAAATATCCTGACATTATACTTGAATATTGTGCGAGTACGAAAATGAGTACGAAACAGTGTAAATGGTCAGGACATTTTAATTTCACCCATTAAAGATAACTTTTTGATCACGTTAGACTATTAATTTAGGCATGAAGTTCAGGAAAAGAAATCCTGTAAATTATAGAGAAATAGATTTTCAGGCTGCTCCAAGACACATCGTGAAGTTCATTTGGCCTAAGTTGGATTAACAGCTCTGTAAAGTTAAAAAAAATTTAATGACCCTTTTGGGAGAGTAATTTCTGTTGTCAACAAGTTGAATAGGCCATCAAATGTATTTCATTTAGTTAACATTAAGAATTTCACGCTGTGTCTTTCATTAGTCTAATGATTAGAACAAAATCATAGCGTAAATTTCCATTGTTCCCAAACTGAAGAAGTTTCCTTTCTTCTCTGGATTAAGCTGTAATTTACTTTGTTTCTTGGAACCAATTTTATTAAAACGCAGTATAAAATTTCTTTGATCATTTTCATAGTTGTCTCCTGCTTTAGTGACTACCCAACTTCCAAGTCTCTTCTGCAACTCTCAATTCAGAGTAATAATGTCGACAACGTCAACGTCATTTTACGTTGCTGTACCATGGTTCATTCAAATGAAAAATTTAAAACGAAGCAATTGAAAGAAATTGCATTGCCCTTAGTATTTTGAACTACACTGTTCGTATAGGAAGTTGATGGGTGAAGAATTTGCTTGTAAAAGCTGTGGAAAACTTTGAAAAACGCAAAAAGAATCAAGTTCAAGATGATGCACAAAGATGACACTACGAATAAGAATACACGGTGGTTGGGAAATAAAGTTATCGCCTCAACCCGGACAATAAACTTACAGCAATACAAAGTCTGTTGCTGACAGCAAAACAGTTCATTGAAAATCAGTTTAAAGTGTACCGGGGCTTGGATTCCTAAACTCACGCCGCCTTTGGTCATGCAGCCGTAAAATTGAAATGTGACCGCAGTCCACTTGTGGGGATTTGGTTTGTTTTAGAATTTGTCCGTACTTGGGTGTTGATTTATTGGGGGCTGTAGACGGCAGATTGAGACATCACATTTTGTCTACTGTACGCACATTTGGCACCATATGGCACTTTGGGTTTATACCTCCCACGAGGGCTGTTCACACCCCATGGAAAAAGTCAAAGGTACCAGTTGTCACAGTTAAGGGCTTTTTCCTTATTTAATAAATGACAACGAAATTCGATTGGTCCCTTTCACCTTAGCCTATTATTGTAAGTGCTGATCGCGATTAAGGATTCTTTGCTATTACGTAGTTATTGAAAAGTAAACGTAAAAAGACGACCCTCACTGGAAAAGAAATGACCACTTTGTGTTAAAAAACTGACATCAGACATTGGTGTCAATAAGCCAAAACGATATTTGGCAATATCCCTTACACGCACACAACAAGGATCCAATTATGTAATCTAGACAGAGAGGTAAAACCCAGAGAATACCTGAACTACAGCAGCGAGTTGAAGCTCGTCATGGGATTGCCAGATTCTATGATACCCAGTACACAGAATTCGTATCATTTTGCAAACGAAGGGAACAAAGGAGAGAACTAAAGAATTTCCTCGCTGTGCTTTTGAGGCGCTATTGTTAAACTTTTGATACGAATTCCATGTACTGCTGGGGTATTACCTCACTTAAATATGCAGTAATTTCGCAGCTTTGCCATTTTCTTGTTTACTATTAGACACTAGGATTTGAAATAATAGAATAGAATAGAATTTCACACAAAATACTTCACTCAAACAGCAGAGAATGAAATTTGGATCAGTTTTGGAACAATAGCACATCAAAAACAAACCGGGGTATTCTTTTGTTCTTTCTTGTGTTCTGTATGTTCCATGACGATAGGAATTTCTGAACCCCAGGGATGTAGAAGAAGGAGTTTGCATTTTATTCTATTGTCACAGGAATTTAACAGCTCCTATCGATTTGAAATCGTACTGAACAAAAGAGAGAACAAACAAATTCCACGCTGTGCTTTTCACGTACTATTTCTCCAAAATCGATAGAAATTTCAAGCTAATTTAAAGCTGTATTGTTGTTCAGAAGAAACTACAGTGATAGATTGAAGAAAATAGAATGTGGTGGAGATCATAAATGAGTTGCTTCATGTTTTGCTTTTCTCGAAAGCACAACTTGAAATTCTAGTATTGTCTCTATGAAATGATTTCTATTTCTCCAAGAATGACGTCCTTTGCTGTGCACAATTCTATTCAGTAAAAAATAAACAATTCAGTATAGCCTTTTCAATTCAAATCTTACTTCTAATTTGTAACTCGATTGACAAATAATGAAAATGATTTTCCTGTAATTTTATTCCTTCGATTTCCAGTACTCGGAACACGGCACCTTACAAGAGCTCCCTTTTGTACCCTCGTGTACACAATTGATACGAATTATGTGTAATGATACGACCAAAAAGTACAGCGGGAGATTCTATTGTTCCTTTACCGAATTCGTTTTATGCTGAAAAGACGGTAGATCCACTTTTGTTGGATCTCTCTAATCACAAAACAATAAACGCACGAAAAAGAGGGGTAGATGTACGGATAGATAGAGGTAGATTGATAGAGGGGCTGGATTGTTGAGATTGTTTTGCTGTCATTGAGATCTCTGAAGAAGTCACACGGCCGCGCGGAGATGAAAGCCCCCGCCTGTAACCGATAGCCTCTGTGCACACCAATATTTGGCCGATATGTCATGCTATTTACCTGGGCCCTACCGGCGGCGGCCCCTTTGATTTTAAAGGCAGAAGAAGACTTAAATGGGGCTTGTGTGCGACCAGACACCACGCCGTGGAAATAAGCTGCACTATCTCAAGGATATTACGGTATATCTCGGTAGTTGTACAATAATTCCAAAAATCCTATCAACTTCTCAGAACGCGTAAGAACAAGATAATTTCACGCTATGCTTTATGTATGTCGCGAAGTGGCTTTTTATTTCAAATAGATAGTAACGGGTCATCTTCACAATTTGTATTGGAATAACACTAGGT
>JBCAUI010009736.1:0-10035 GCA_038406195.1 Haplosyllis anthogorgicola | reverse complement strand
CTGGGGGGGGGGGGGTCCATCCCCAACACCATGTCATCATTTTTTGAACTCGCAGCAAAACCACCTTGCCGTCTACAGTAGTCTATCAACGCAAAGCGTGATAGACTAATAAATGTTACAGGACATATTTATTTTGTTTGACATTAAAACTTTGCACGCAAATTGTCTGCGCCACTATCACTTTTTAAACTGAATTTACTGAACGGTTTATGAAGGAAATAAGAATCTAGACTTGAAAATTCAAAGCAGTTTTGAAAGCACTCAGAAAATTCAATCAATCAAATAAAAAGAACTCTGAGAAGTGTCCTGTCAAAGAGTGTTTGTGAACTAGTCAGGATCTCATCAATTATCCTGAGCACTTGCAAGAAAATTCAACGATATTTCCTCCTTAGGATTTCAAATAAGCTGCAAATATAAAAGCACCATAACTGTTATGGTCTCGAACAAGTACGTATGTGAACAGATTTACTAAGGTGGGCCTCGGTGGCTCAGTTCATACGGCGAGTGTTTCAGGCTCCAGAGGTGGTGGAAACACCAAGTAACTGCTTTGAAGTAGTTGTCATAACGTAGCCAGTTGTTAATGGTTAACTTCTATCAGCCTTATATGCTGTAGATCTACTGAAAAGCTGTGAGAACCGTGGCTGGTTTCCATGTGCAGGACACGATCATGCAGAGTAAACAAAATCGCACAGGATTGCAGGATTGCGATGATCAGCCTCAGTGGTTCCTCGGTGGTTCCGTAATTTTTTGTTTTTTTGAAAAAAAACCCAAAAAAAACCAAAACAAACTGCAATATTTATGAGGTTTTTAAAATTACATTTTGCCGATTTCTCACAGAAGCTAAAATGCTACTTGCTATGCCTCGACAGAGATATAACAACAATTTCACTTTTCTTTCATCTACACACAGCTTCACATTAAAAGGCGAACACTTCAATATCACTACCTCAAGTGATACATATACAAAAAGAGAGTTTAGCCTTTGTGTGCCGAATTTACCTGCCACACTTTTCATTTTCTTTATCATTTACCTTGACAAAATTAATACGTGTACTTTAATGGCGTTAGCTAGCTCGGCCTTTTTTGTTAGGTTGTCATGCCTTGTCGTTGTCATACATTTCAGCAGATTAAATTTCAAACATACAAAAAGTACAAATTTAATTAACGGCATTTGTTCTCTTACACGATCTTACTTTTCACAGACCATGTACAGGAAGAGAAATGAAACAACACTACGTTTAAAATGTCACAATGTAACTTGAGTTGATATTTAATAACAGTATTTTTCAGGAAATAGCCTATATCTTTTACGTTATGTTAAAGGAGAAGGGTTTCCAGTCTTGACCACGTCAGCTTAAATTATAGAACCGCATGTACATCTACCAGATGATATTAGCTTAAAAATCACACATGTGTATAGGTATTCTAAAACGTTTAAATACACCTCTCCAGCTAGAGTTATTTTTCCGTCTACTGCCAGATATTTTCTACCGGTTTTTTTCTGTGGAAGTAAATCAATCCGCATAAGTAAATGAGAACACTTAAGCTGACATGTTGACAGAGTAAAGCAGAGTACATAAGCTACACTCAGGTCTACACATATGACTTGTCAGTTATCTTTACTCGGCAGGTTACTTTTAATCAAGGCACAGGAAATGTCCTGGAATACCATTTTTCGTCTGGCGTCAATTCAACTTCAATATGAACTTTCCGGCGATCAAACATACAGGGTAGATGAAACCCAAATTTGCGATTGAGTTCGCAATGCATAGGATTTAATGTTCACTCATCATGCCTTTTCATATTGGGCACAATAGAAATTAAATTTGCGTTTCTGATTGTTAGAGTGAATGACACGGTATGAAGTTCCCAAAATTAGGTACAAATTTCGGATCTGCGGATTGTGTTCCATCAAGACTTTGGGGTTCAGTTCGAAATTTTAACATTGTGCCAGATGCCTAACTCAGTTGTATCATTATGAGACATATTTATTACTTATGGGGCACGAAAAGGCAAACTTGCATTTTCAGTGAGACAATTGTCTCTTTTTGTGTAAAATCAATCAGACCAATTCAACACGAATGATACTATGTCGCACTACACACTGAATCCTGTAACTGTTTGGAATAGCGATCAAGACTTCTGAGAAGAGAGATTCTGCATTAATTTAATTAACGTTCTAGGGTTCACATTAATAACATCCTTGTCTACCAAAGTAAACAACTTTGCCGAAGATATCCTACATGCAAAATAAAAAAAATACCGTAACCCTCAATTGTGCGCGACAAACATCTACTTAAACTTACATTGGGTCATTACCGAGTAAAAGTACAATATAATACTGTCGGTGAACGTGTAATATGGCCCCTATCACATTCCATAAGGCTGGAGAAATCAGAGGTTGATTCGGGAATGTTTCTAGTCAATGCAGTTTTAAATGTATGCATGAAGGCGAAACAAAAGAATACAAACGGCTGAGTATTTTAATGGGTTGAGATTATGAATAACAATTATGTTCCAGCAATCACTTTAAAGGCGTGGCTTTTAAAACAAATTATGAACACACATTTCACATTTTATTGAATTTGTCACCGAAACAGTTAACTTGAGCCCTAAATTTGATTTCAATTGATTACATCAGTAAAATGTAACGCGCCAGAAATGACAAGACGTACTAGTTTGGCGTCCAGTCATGTTTTCACTGCTATCACTGCAATAGAATACTTTTATAATTTCTTGAGTGTAATTCATTTAGATTTACTTGTTCCTTGGTGGAATAAAAAGCGAGTGCGTAAGTTTTGGTTTGGTCTGGTTTAGATACACTGATACAAGTGAATGACTATGACATAAAAGGCAATTGAATTAATTTTTATTCATTTAATATTACAGGAAACGTATCTGGTGACAGAAACAATGTTTGCCCACAAATATATACTATTCTACTACACAATCGTACCTTGACAACAATAGTCTTTGCACTTTTTGTGTTTGAATTGGGTTGGATACTCCAAATAAATTAGGGCATCTCAGATATTAAACAAAAACTGAAGATAGTCATGGTCCAGTAATAAGGCCGCATCAAGAAATTCGGCGACCGTTCTCTTTCCAGTGATTTCAAGACTGTTTCTTTCTGACCTTAGTTCTTTACAAGTGAACTGACGTGTAAAAAAACCCCTGCTGTGATGGTATCACCTTTTTGCCATTAAATGTCCTTCTTACTCAGACGTCAAAGTGAACCTTTCACGAAACTACAATTTAGGTAAGAGCTAATGAGGACCAAATAATGTTCTTCAATTGACAGGGTCTCATTCAGCTGTAGCACAGGAAACACAATAGACCACACGCAAACGATCCACTGTCTGTGGAGGAAATCCGTTAAGGTCTACGGGATGAGGCACACAAACGGGTTTTTTTTCTGAATTTCATGTTCATTTTTGACGAATACACAATTTCTTACCATACGTAATTACGAGAAAAGCCTTTAAAACTGCAGCATGATGATGTCTTTATTCTTCCCCTGATGTCCAGTTTCTACCCTGATGGCCTAATCAAATCTATGGATGACGATAATACTGCTTTCAACCACAGGTGCAAACATAGTTTTTCATAGGATATACTTTCTCGAACAGATATTTTCGGGGAAACCGTCGCAGTCCCTTCCATGCCACGGGACCAGCCCAAGTAATCGGTAGACCTAAGCATGACTCAGCATTAATAATGTTACGCGCACATGTCATTCGGAGTTGGGTCAATCTAAAGTTTGGGATTCCACCGGGGTACAGCTGATACACAACGGATCTAAGCAATGGAGACAGCATTTGGCCTTTCTTTACAATTGGAAAAGGAACCAAAATGGAAAGCAAACATCATGCCAAATGAACTTAAATATCAAAACAATATGATTTAAGTGTATCAGCATGCATGATTTGTTGGGCACACAATCTGGTGCCTTGCCGTATCATAATTCCGACTCATTACGAAAAGTACATCTATTGATCGATCACTTGTTTGTTGATTGCTATATTCCCATCAATATTCAGAGCGTTAACTATCATGTCAGATTCATGTCAGTCCATCTGAACCGATGTATTGGACGGTCACAGGCAATTAGATATTGATCCTGATTGATCGAGTATCATTACACAGTTCAATAAAACTTGAAAGATTTCCACTGCGGGAGAATCCACATTCCGAGCACGGACTGATTAAAATGACCGAAAATTCTTCGCAGTTCTCGTATTTGTCTCATGCGTTTCTTAACATTTACAAAACTTACCTCAGTGAATCAGCAAATAACCATTGTTCGTGTGATTGCAAGTAATCAAAACAAACCACTGTAAGAGTCAATATTTGCATAAGACCAACCAACAACATCTGGTACAGGATCCGTAAAATATAACCTTACAAGGTGAATCATTCTAAGTGGAAGATGTATTATTTGAAAACTTTCATAGAAGTTTGTTATGTATTTGCCACTCATAACTGTCAGAGGAACAACCACGCACAATAACTTTACTGTTTCAATTGCTACTAACTCTAATTTCTTTTTTCTTGTCACTTGTCACCTTTCGAAATGATTTACACCAGAACAGTTTATTACAACCAATAAATCCGCGAAAACTGATACAGGTTCAAGTGTAATATATTAAATCACTCAGATGTTTGACGAGGCATAGGGATTTCAGAGATTTACAGTCAATATGAGGATGTCTTGGTAAGTTGTGGATCACAGAACTAATTTAACTGGTTTTATTTGGTTATCAATGCTGCCCGTTTTCACTCTGCTACACATATTAGTTTCAATGTGATTTATGAGTAGTTTCAAATAAAATAACAAGTTTTTTGTTTGTTTCTTTGTCGCGGTCCGTTCTCTAGGGCCAACACGTAACCACCTTCTGTGGTTTCTGGTTCCTCTGTTTTGGACTTCAGATGACTCAATGTTTAAGTTTCAAATCCAGGGATCTATCAAGTCTTGCTTAATAATGACCATATTTGATGTTTGTCCTCTTAACTTTATAAGGAGAGGGCGAAGTTATGTGCGTTGGTGTTTGAAAAAAAAAACACCGCCTGTATCCTTTCTGTGAAATATAATTTAAATGGTAATGTGTCCTAAGCGATTTCCTGTAAGCGTTCACAAACGAATGGAAATGCGACTTATGGGCAAATTGTATTCCGTCATTAATTGCAGTTGCCTTTCACCTCAACACAGCTCCCTATAACAACGTAAACAGAGCTGTATGTCACGTGTTTATTTGTATGTGATGTGGCACAATATTTCAATCATATCAGCTTTTAATGATTCACCTTCATCCTTTTTTTCAGGCCGCAAAGCCATATCTGGGTAAACAACAGCCAGACATTTTGGAGTAGAAATCAATTAGCCGTTTCACAAGATAAGGATCGAGCACGCACTTACCTTTTACCTTCATATCAATTCTGCAACAGATTCCCACGGACTCAAGACCCGAATAGTTGACGTTAAAGTTAGACGTTAGGAGTGTGATGATACCATGTCTCTGCTGTTACACTGATTTGCATTCGTTATTATTTCTAATTTCAAAGCGCATCTTCTCCCTTCATTGGTGAAGTTGTGGTGTGGTGTTTGGTGTGGTGTAATTTCTTTCAGGGAGGTTTGGGTCCTAGTGGGATAAATCTGTCAGTAGATCAACCATGCAAAACCGTACTCCAAGCTCTCATTCCCAAGCCTCTCACAGGGCAATTGCCATCAAAAAACTAAAATGGTATAAATACATGTAAGATCATACCTCGTTTTTCGCACAAGCACCAATGCAACTCGGTCGAAAACTTGAGTTTTGTATCACATTGTGGTTCACGTTTGGACGTTTAGCTTCACATAATCAAAATCTTAGGTCGAACCCCAAGTAGTTGACAACACATAAATCTCACTTTTCACGGCTTGACATGTGTGGAAAACATAGAGAAACTGCTTACTCCACGATGGCATTCATGTAACGTGGTAGAAGACCTGCTGCTAAACCTCCCTAATTACCATCTTGTAAAACATACATCCTGAATATTATAAAGTCGAAAATACACCTCAGGATAACTAGATTAATTTACAACAATATAACAAAAACTTTGCTGTAACACTAAACGGAACATTTAAGTTCCATCTTCCTAAGAGTTTGAAATGAAGCTCGGTTTATGCAACTGAAAGACACCTACGCCGACAAAAGTAAACTTCAGGTCCTTTCAGAGGAGTTGTGAGTTATCTTTATTCATCAGACTGCTTTTAATCAAGGGAGCAGGAAATATGACGGAAGAAGTCTAATGCGAAAGGAACCTTAAGATCTGCCATTATTTTGTCTCCTGCGACATTATCTACTTACGCTAGACACGCTGCGCCAATTTCGTTTGTTTGTACTTAAAACATGTGACGGACCTACTTACATTCTTCTCCCGGACAACGACGTAAAAGTCCGAGATATGATATATGTGCGTTTAACTGTAACATTATTACGCCATAACGATGAGTTAAAAACAAGTAGGACATAAAGGTACACAACTATTAAATCACAGATTCATAGGCTTTACAGTTATTTGACGCTATAACGCTGAGTTAAAAACACGAAGGACAAAAAGGTACAACTATTAAGTCACAAATTCACATGCTTGACAGTTATTTGACTTGCCATACTTTTATGTGCATTTTCCATGATGTACGGTATAATAATCCATTTGCAACACATTAAAAACATTGCGTAAATTTATATTTCCGTAAAAGTTTCACAAATTACTCTGCTTATCTGTGCAGGAAAACAAAAGAAATGTATCACTGACAAGCACACGCATAAACTTCTATGCCGTTTGTGCGACACTATTATTACGAATTTGAATCAGAGCAGATCGATTCTACCATCATAAGAAATGTTAGCATGCTTGACAGAGAAAAATTAACCAGCAGTTACGTGTTCCAGTGCTCAAATGTGTGTATAAAATGCCTTAAACTTCAGAGATACCACTCACTGACTTCTGTCGGAAAAATCGGAAAATGAGAACATTTGCCCAAATATTAGCCAAAAGCCTTGCAAATTGAGTGATTCTATTCAAAAGTAAAATTGAAAAGTGCGATTTCTGAAGTTGAAAAACTAATGTTCCAGTTAAACCCGAAAAAATGGCATCTCTGGAATAGAAAACAACATCTATCTCATGTAAGACAAAGTAGCTAAGAACATCTGAATTAAACCCGTCAATTGCATGCTAACATCACATGGATTCATGTAGGACCACTTTTAGACCCGAGCTAATTTGATGAATATTGGCAGTCGGGACCAGACATCTGTAATGGGCTTACTTCACTTCTGTTTACTCGAAAACTCCCTTCGGTCTTAAGTATCTACACGCCCAATGTAAAGGCCCAGTCATTAAGCAGATTTTCCATTGCCTAAATACGGAAACGACTTTATTTAAACATCCCATTGGGATAATACATAGCACCGTAACCTCAATTTGAATGGATGGACTGAACTCCATCCATAAGCAAAGTTATGCTGGTCATTAGGTGGGGAAGTAGCATATAAATCAGTCCCTTCCCAGTAATTTCTCTCCTGTGAAAGGGCGACAAGTTTCCTAAAAATGGACACGTTTTCTAGTAGTAAAGGAAGAAGTTTAAGGTGGAAGAGTTAATGAATATTTGCATCTGATTATAGTGCCTTTTGGGAAAGAATAACGTAAGGAAGAATAGAATTTGATCTTAGCCAGTTTCGACATGTGGTACCGTCACAATCTAAGTTAAACTAACTTAATAGTTGAAACTACATTACTTGAGACCACGCTCAGTTGTATGAATATTACACAAAAACCTCAGTCGTCAATTACATCATAAAATGTTAAGTGCGTGAGCAATTTCTTACAAACTAAGATATTTATCACTTCATATGAACTCCTTTCCGTGCTGGGAAATAGGTGTCGATGTGATGCAGCATCTGTAGGCAGAACATCTACTAAAAGCTTATGTAATCATATCATCTGCCATATCACTGGCACAAAACGAGAATTTGATCCCAAGTCTCATTTGCCCCTAGTACACGAAAACATCCTCATTATATATATAGTCCGTTATCGACCTTTCGATAAGCAAGGTTTACATTTCTTTCTTTGGACCTTGAAAATTCCCAAACCGTCAGCTGTATCATACGTTTCGCCACTGTTGACTTGACATTCAAGCCCAAAGTTTGAACAGTATTGTCTAGTGTCACGGCACATTCAGAACATCCAGCAAGGTATACCATTGGCATTGGATGAGTTAATGAGTGCTTTGATCGAAAATGTAGATTGCTAAAAGTTCATGGTACGAGCCTTTAAAAGCATTGGAACGACAAAGTGAAAGTGGGGAAAAAGACAGACATCTTTAGTCTTCGTTTCAGTCAGTGTCTATTCTTTTTCGTAAGGTCACACTTTATTTCCCCAAAGCTATCAATTATACTTTGCCAACAATACAACTGAAGGTCATGTTCGGCGGTTACGGCTGCTCTCATGCATATATTCCCTTTTGTTTTACATCTTCATAGCTTGGTCTCGGTTGAAATATGATAATAGCTTTCGGCTCAAAGACAGAACATTTGTTTGCTATTCTCGACATCTTAAACATTGATGTATTCCTCTGCAATTTGTCTGACTGGTCCAAAGAAAATTATGTAGATCCTTTTGCATGAACTACATTACAGAAACTGAAGTCCTCGATATCTGCCAACCCAAACACTGTCTACTTTATTGGCACTTTTATCCCAAAGGCAACAATAGCACATGCAGATATTCATTAACCCTTCCACCTAAAGCTTCTTCCGTCACCTCTAGAAAACGTGTCCATGTGCAGGAAACAAGTCACCCAGGAGAGAAATTACTGGCAGTGACGGATTTATATGCTACTTCCCCACCTAATGACCAGCATAACTTTGTTTAGATGGAGCTGAGCTCATTCAAATTGAGGTTATGTTGTCATGTTTTATCCCAATTGGCTGTTTAAACGAATCAAGCTGCTTTCTGTAATCTGGGCAATAGAGAATCTGCTTCATGACTCAAGGATGTTTATACTGCTAAAGTTTTCCTTAGAAAGCTCTAACAGATCCAAGCACTCTCACCTAAGGCAGTGATAGTACCAGACAAGGACCTACACATCTCAAATTTCCAAATAATGGTCTAAATCAATCTAAGTCATAAGTATCGTTGATTCTGTTTGCCTACAAGCAATCCAACAATAGTAAGGAGCATGCCGTAAAGTGCACCTAAAGAGTTTTCCATCATCGTTGAAATGTCGTCGTGGAGAATCAAGTGCGGTCTTATTCTTCATCATAGTGTCGTTCAGTACATTTTGATTCTTTATTGAGACATGAAAATCATGTAGTACCACCAAGTCCATGTAGCATACGTGAATAGAAAAAGGCACCATAACCTTGATTCTTCATGACTAAGATCACATCACCAAATTTAATATTTTGCATGGGTTTCAGTACACATACTAACTTCTGCTTGCATTCAGATGCTACACGTCAGACATAAACATTAAATTTCACATCCCATTTATTACGACAATAAGGTATGACAATAGTTGAAGAGATTGGTTGTCTAGCCAATATTAAAGAGATCTATAATTGGGAAAACGACAAGTTTGCAGACTGTACAAGAGAAAAGTTCCTCCTCGCACTGAGAACTCAGACATACGTTTCCATTCTGCCATAACGAAAGGAACTGAGTTGTCAAATTTCACATCAAAGGCGTAACTAAGAGCTTGGGGCTTGTCTGTCTCTGTTTCCCTTTCGATTAAATGGTTTTATAACACGCCTTCTTTTCTTTTTTGCAGGTTTACTAAGATTCTCATTTGAGTTCATGTCATTGACATTTTCATTCGTGAGAAATCCTCCTACAGGATATTAAACGCAGTACCCGGTTAAGTAATTTGAAATATCAAAGACCGGTATTCTTTTCAATAAGGCTTTTCTTTTTAAGCATTTGGATTACATTGCACTGGCAGGATTTTCAAAGTGCGGCGATCGGAAAAAAAATAAAAATAAAAAT
>JBCAUI010009725.1:0-10035 GCA_038406195.1 Haplosyllis anthogorgicola | reverse complement strand
TGGAAGACCACTGTGAAGTTGTACAATATAGGGAGCCAATACCTTGTCCCTTTTGTTCCAGGAAATTTATTTGTGTCATCGCTATGCAATTTCACCAACTGGAAAAGCACAACAAAATTATGTGACGTTCTGCAGATTGCTATTGGACAAATGAGGATTTAAGTCTGTGTGTATCAAGAATGAACTATCTCTGAAAGTTTAACAGAAAAGGAGACACAATCACAAACATTTTAATTACTTTTTATTTAACATCTTACAACTGGATATTTCATTTCTCATTAAAAACTTATGGTATTCATTAAAGAGAATCTTTTTGGAAAATAATAACATATAATTCAACATAAAATGTAATGTAATAAATTATATAAAAACCAATAAATAGTCTGTCGGTTGCATTCGTCTTGCTGGCGTGGTATTTGCTGGGGCAGTACTTGCTGGTGTGGTATTTACTGGCACAGTGCTTGCTAGCGCAGTTCATCTGTAACATGCCAGGTAATGTTGTGGTTTCACCCATCGCAAAGTCATTTCCTATCTACAACTACATCACAAAAAAATTATGTAATAATTAGGGAGGGTTCCTGAAAATAGGGGGGGTTGCACGTCACATCCAGTATATCTGATTTGGGCAACCCTGTGGGGGTGTGTGAAAATAGATTGCCTATTTTCACAAACCCCGACGGGGAGTTTGGGCTGCGGGGTTTCTGAACACGCCACACCGGGCTGGTTCATGCTAGAACCTCTTTGGTGTTGGAATATCCCACATGGAAGAAACTCAACGCCTGTGTGCCTGTTTGGGCAGCAATAAAAACAGATGTTAACAAGTTTAAAAATTAAAAATAGGTCCAGATGGACCTGAGCTCATTTGGCATTACCATAAAACTAAGACAATATTGTTTACATCACTCAGATACAAATAAAGTGTCTAAGATCAAATCCCAAATATATATCTTTGAAAAAACACAAATGTGGCTGGAAATAAAAAGGGTATGTAGGTGCATAAGACTGTCAAATATGAAGTCTTTATCATCAACTGTGTCCAGGATTAAGGTTCAAAGATAATACAAATATGGCTGCCAATTAGAGAATAAAAGTCACAGCAACATAATTTTGCTAGGCTTTGAGATGGGACATAGGTGCATGTGTACAAAATATGAAGTTTCTATGATCAATAGTGTGCTCAGGGTGACTGTGCACAGACGACAACACCAATGACGACGACAACAACGACAGACGACGGACACTTTATGATTCTACAGGCTCTTTGGCATATATGCCAAATGAGCCAATAAAAAATAAAAATATTGGACGCAGCTCATGTATGTCTGTCCTTAAAGTACTTCAAAACTAACAATTAAGTGCCTTAAAAATAACAAAACACAGAGTCAAATATGAAGTTTTTATTGACGTTTTTATGTAGATATTTATGAAGGACACATGATCATAAGTTGTATTCCTAAAGTAATGAGCGTGTATATTTACAACAATAGAAAATAACAATAAGAATTGATCTCTAATCTACAAACATGAGGCCCGATTTATTTTTTAATTTGTTGCATTACATTTCCCGTCGGTCTCGAAGCAAGAATAATCAAGTTGCACGTCCAAATGAAATTCATTGTTTTACATAACTCAACATTTAATTTACTTTTCAATTTACATTTTTATAAATTATTGATCTATTTACGTTACAACAGTGAGATGTGATCCATTAAATTAAAAACAATAGGCCTAACTACATGAGTTTAAACTCCCTCTTGTAATAAGGGGTTGTTGTAAAAGTTCCGATATCTTTCGTCACTGGTTAAATTAGTATGAATATTTATTAATTAACAGCAACGAATTGAATCAACATTATCTTGGAGATGAACTAATCTACGGAACTATTGGTGGGTGTGTGGAAGTATTTTTTTTTATAATTAATATAAGTGTCGCACGCAAAAGCATTTACACAAAGCATGCTAACCTTGAGTTGCTAATCTAACAGCAAGCATGAAGGTAAACCGAAAAAGTCTAGCTAACAGTGTATTTCTCAGGAGAACATTTGACATAAAGTACGGAATGCCATTCCACTTTCAATTGACAATTCTCAAATGCAGCTGGAAATGCAATCCATGAAGCTCAAGGCTTTTGGTGTACCAACTTTACCTACTGAAGAATTGGCAACTCTAACCGCAGTTAATAAAATGCTCAAAGTGGACACTAATCAACAGAATTAAACCTTAATGCATTGACACTATTTAGATAATAAAGCTTTAAAACGCACAATTCATTGACGAATTAAAATAGCATATGTTCTACAGTGAAATCATGGATAACAAGACTCTAAACAACAAAATGAATTATTACCTTGCTGTGCAGAGTCCACATTAAAATATACCCATGAAAACAGTTTTGAATGGCAATTTTACACAATTGTTTAAACAATTAATACCTTGTAACCCTTAGAAATATTATAGTGATGACAAACGTTTCTGTATCTATCACTCACTAGCATCATGAATTCTGAATGGAACGAATCCAAGTGACAAAAGACCCTTCATAAATATAAACCCTTTGGCAAATGGGTGACACATTTTGAAGCTTAGATGTCATGATTTGGTGATTTAATCTTGACAGCAAGAGTATGAAATTTAAAAACGCTTGTGACCACTACACACAGGTTGAGACTGTTAGGAATAGTATTAATGCACGTGAGTCTGTAATGGGGAAATAAAATGCATCAATGTAATGGAAGGTGGGCCTATTTACATGATGTGTACAGCAGAGCAGTAACACATGTCAAATGCTGGTGGGCTAAAAACTCTACAATCATAAAATTCATATACAAATTATGTACACGTCATTATAAGACCTTATATTTCATTATCATTCAGGTCTATAAAACTTTAATTTATAAGAACTTTTGATTAAAACGAATACAATAATAAACTGTAAGTCGACAGTGTAATGTTCCTCTGATATATAAGTTCCTTATTTTGCGTATGTGTTGAGTTTTATCAAAAGTCAGTGATGGCATGAATCATACTTAATAGTTGTTGGAGTACACATGTGTCCATGTGTGAAACCAGTGGTTAAGAACCACACTTTATAAAATGTCACGTCGTTAATCGTTATATCTCAAGATAAAGTAAAAAATCTGAGGTAGAATCTGGGAATTTTCTTTGAAATTTTATTCTGGATATTTTCAGCTAAAAATTTCTAGTGTTTAGGCGTTACTATACAGTGACGTAAACTGTGGTTCTTAACCTCACAGAGGCAAGAGACTTGTAACCTGCATTGTTTTCGAGAGATGTTTTGATCACCCAAAACACACCATTTAACAATAACAATTAGTACAATTTGACTATGCCAGTGAATATAATGTGTGCTACAAGCACCTGTGTTTTTTTGTATTAAATAGCTCTTTCACACAATTTCTAAGCTACGACACCACAAGAAACGAACTATCTATGAGTACCTATGGACGCTTAAAACCCGATTGGAATTGGAGTCATATCACATGAGTGTGCCGTGTGTAATTTTGAATAATCCGATTCTTGTTTTTTGAAAGAAACTTATCTCTAGAAGTGTTTGAAAACGTTCCAAGAGATAAGAAAGTTGATAGTTGATATAAAGTCTCCATAAGTTGTGCGATTATAAACCAGAACGTAACTATGCACAGGTTTTTCACTACATAGACCTGTTGATCTTTAGGTGAACGCATTCCCTCGGAAGCCTTCTTAATGTTTGTACACATACTAAAAGCCGTTTAAATCTTACCTATTAATGTACAAATGTATAAATGTACAATTATCACTGATATTATGATACAGTTTCATAATGGCACTTTTTTCTATGCATATATTAATGATATTTCAAGCACAACACTAGTTCTTCTTGTTGACATTACCTGCCATGAACGATTGATCTTTATTCCCAAATACCCTGATCACATATGTATATAGCGGAATTTTACTAGCAAGCTGATGAAACAACCAAAAGATCAATATCGCTCAAAAGAACATGTGTGCGTTCGGTTATGCTTTAAAATACAGTGAACTTCCACTGAGCAAAATGCTCGTCACCGTTGCAAAGGACCCATGGCAATGCCTATTTCGGAGGGAAAGGCGATACTAACAAGCAATAGCAATCCGCTTTGCGGATTACACCCTTTTCATTTAAAACTCCAAATGTTCCCTCCAACGGCGGCATTTAGGGGCAACTGCTCAATGGAAAATCCACTATATTTGCACATAACACAGGATGAAATCATAATTGAATGATAAATGGACAGCAACACTTTTCTAGAATAAACATTTTACAATTAGAATACAAGTTAATTACAATCATTCACTGTTTGTAACTTGTGGATTTTTTAACATAAATTTACAGGCGATTTCGGGTAAAGTGCAATTTACAAGGTCAAGTTATTCAGCTTGAAACATAAAATAATGTACAAACGAATATCTTTAACATTAAATTAATGAATTACAATAATCTGGAGCACAATCATACCAGACAGATTATAAAAAAGCATAATACTACGCAACATATATGCGAGGAACCTTAACAAAAATAAAATATATAATGAAATTACCTCTTAGCTTACAGAATACTACTAAAGAGAATAAAAGAAATGAGAATTACGATTTTGATGTTATTGTGCACTGCAACAACCATGATTGAATCTTTGTCTAATGTAAACCTTTATGGGATAGCTTACCCAATTTTTCGGATGACTTTATACTACTCTGTACATTACAAATATTATATTACACGTGACAGTTTGTCACTTCAAGTCATATTAATTATAATTCCCTATTTTCGCTCATTCACTCACTGTCCCGCCCCCGCTGCTGCTTGTGCTGCTTTCCTGCGCCGTTTGTTTAGAATTGGATTGTTCGCTTTCTCTACGTCTTTAATGTGAACTTGATCGTAATCAACTCTCATTGTCGCCAGTGCGTTCGTCATTTCATCCTGAAAACAGAAAGAAAAACGTTGTATGATGATTCTGCATGATGACTAGAGGCAGCTGGTTAGAAACAACAAACAAGTCACGTAAACTCTTCCCAACCATGCCTTCAGTGACGTGAAACCAACTCAGCTGCGACACAACGAAGTTGGTGCCGCAACAGCCAGATCTGTGGTGTCCAGTGTGTGAAATACCGTAAGTAATGTGACACGAACAAGAAAACATTTCATCAGTGTCTCTGCAATTTGCCTGTAACGTCTCACTTTCGCCAAAACATACCCATATACTGAAGCCTACCATTTTATGATAGCGATACACAATAGCACATGTACTCTCTAAGCATCTGTTAATGCCAAGTCTAACATAAAACACCACACTGTACAATGAACCCTATATTGGGCACCTATCCTGAAATAAATTTATGCCAGTTGTGTTGCTAGTTTCCGTGCTAAATGGCTCCATACACTTGTATACAGCAAATGCGCATGTCAGGTCTAAAGCATAAAGCATTTGCTGTATACAACCAAATGGCCATTGACATGGTACGGGTTGTCTATGAAAGATTATTCTGGCCTGAAGTGCAAGAACCCCCCCCCCCCCCCACAAGGCTTTCTCCTCCCTTCTTCCGGGCTTTTGCTTCAGTTATATTTCACACACTGGCTATTTCATTCAAACCTGTGCAATTACAGGTTAAAGAACAATGATGAAAGAACGACATCCACCAGCCAGTGTTAGTGGTACAAAAGTAAATAGTTAAGCTAGGTTAGGTCACTGAGGACATGGCTGAAGGTCAAGGGTCAAAGGTTAACAGTTTAAACATTCTCACTTCAATGGGGATCCAAACGAGGATGTGAACAAATAATCCAGAAATTAACTTTTTTTTCAGTTTGTAAACTATAAACATCACTATGGAACAACAAAGTATTAGCAGAAGTTACAGTTTTTATCTCCAAAATTGAGAACTGCCACCACCATAAAATTTATCATTAAGTCCAAGAACCCAAATTATAACAGAATTTTGTGGCCATAAAATTAAATATCATTAAATTCATTTGCACAATTAAGCAATGGTGCTCTTGAACCAGTATTGTGTACACACTGTGTTCTAACAGAAAAACTACATCTACAAAGATACCTAACCACAGGTAGAAAAAACTAACATATTATACAACAAACTACATAACGTTCTCGTCTTTGTAACTTATGCCAAACACCGAAAAAAGCAAAACATGAAAACCATGCACATTACTCAACTAGTAACGTTTAAACTATCTGAATGGAATTAAACACAAAACTGAAACTTGGTAGGGAACTGATCTGGTATAAAAATTGCAAATTCCGTTCTGTCATTTTCATTTGCACAGGGGTTGTTATCAGCGCACTTTTGCTCATTACAGGTACCTAATATTACATATGCACTGCATATTGCTGAAAACTCCACTCAGTTTCTTGGTCCATGCTGTTGTGTTGCACAGTCACCCAGGTTATGAGGACAAATTCTTGTGATGCGTATTATCCAAACTTCACTTTGAATCATGCTTCTTTCCAGGTTAACCATGCAAACGCCATCCCCAGTTTTAACAACCATTTGCACGTTTCCATAGGATTCCAAAGTACATGTACACTGAAATTAATGTCAGTCCACAAATAATCACGAAATGCTTTGTGACAAATTTCCATGCCAAGCCAGAGTAACTTTTTTTGAAATACTGTGTAACAAAGGCAGAAAGTTATGCACATGCGCATTCATTCGCACTCTGTCAAGCCACTTCCGAAGTTGCAAAAGAAGAAAATCAAATTACGACGATGATTTCCTCCTTTAATTGTTAAGGGGTAATGCAGGGTCGTCCTTTTTTTTTTACTTCCAATAAACTTAAAATATGTTATTGTGTTAGTTGCCAGAAAAAGGATGCAAAATTAATGTTGTTAAATTAACAGAGTCAAGTCGGTGCCTTAAATATTGTCAAGTGCTTCAAACCACACCAATCAATAATGTAATAGAACAGTGCGAATTAGAGTGCAGCCCAACTAAAAAGAGAATCTAACAGGTAAAAAGTTAAAATAAATCAAATAACTTTGAAATTAAGCAAATGATTAAAACTAAGCGATTCAATCAGTATTATTTACAAGTAGCTGTGTATGTACTTTTCGTTGTTATTTATTCGATCCCACGATTGTGGCTGTTGCGGCTATTCCCGCCGCAGCAGCTGCTAGGGTGGCTGATCCGCGCCGTTTCTTTTGCTCCCTCCGATCTTTCAGGGAATTTTTGCATTTTTTCATGTCCTTGAGTTGGGGAGAATCGTAGTCTACTCTCATTGTCGCTAAAGCATTGGTCATTTCCTCCTGCGATGTAATAGTTTCACAATGTTTAATCTTTCCTCGATTATGCTTATTAGGGATAAAAAGTATTTTCTTAATTTTTTTATCACCACTCCATATATAATGGGCAAAATATGTAAGTTTTAGAATTTTAAAAGTTTCACGCCACTCCACATCGAGAAACATCACAATAAGTTAAGTTATTTAAATATCAAACATTAGTACAAATTTGTTATTGTTAGGTTTGTGGCGGTTCATCTCAACGCGTAAGGTAATATGAAAAGGTTCGCAATAATTTCATGTAATTTCCCAAAGCTTGATATTTAAATAATCCTTTCCGTGGAGTTAGGCGGAATTATCAGGAATAAATCAGGGATTCAATTCTTAACAAATAAACTTGGATAAACTTTAGGTGCATGCTACTGCTGTTGCAGGATTGGGAATCGTGAACCCTACAAAAGCATGCAGCTATCAATTCGCTATAACTATCAATATGAACGTAAAAGGTGCTGTCTAGTCTATTCTACTACAGATACGTGTAAACTAATTCTCATCAATGTTCACATAATTCTCAAGACTTCCCAGTTTTTCGTGAACCTTTTGGGCAAGATTAGATTATCTGCCAAAGCCCCAAAAAGCGCCAACTTCAAAATGTTTGCTTCTGTGTATACACAGTGCATAACACGACTTATGGTTCTAACCTGTACATCGATCCATGTGTCTGTCTCTTCACCAAGTACCTGAGCTGTCATGAGTGGAGTCTGTGGGACCATCGTGTGTTGCTGAAATAAAAAAAAAATTGTTTATGCTGCTGCATTACACAAAATATGCAAGTTTACGTGCAGTGTTAATGCATCTATAGATATTGCTAACAATTCACCCAAACTTTAACTAATCAAACGTTTGAGAGCAAATGCCAACGAAGAAAGAAAATTAAGTTTTGCCAAAAAGAAACACCAACCTTACGAAAATACGATTTATGGGTGTACTTAAATACATTGCACAAAACAAAATATTACGATAATTTTTTTAATATTTCTCGCAACTCATTACATTGTAGGCAGGGAATATGGTCTTCCATACATGATAATATTAAAATAAATGAATCCCATGATACAAAAATGTAACAGTTAGCCGACTGCATAAACTATGATAAGTAATTACTTACAGCAATCCACTTGTTGTTGATGACCTGTGTAATCGTTAGTCTCTCATCTGGATCTGTGCGCAATAAACCTTTGATCAGATCTTTCGCTGAAAAGAGCAAATAAGGACATCAAAATTAAAGCTAATGTTCCATCTGGAATTTCATCCAAGCGTCATATTGAAGATTCCTGCTTGGAAAGAAACCACATCTACTGTTACATTATGCTAAATTTATACCAGTTTAGCTAAAACTTGATTCTAATTTGAAGATTCAAATACCAAATTTGTGCAGTCAATTTTACACCAAGTCTTAGTGTAATTTAACGTTTTATTTTTCAATTTATTTAGGGTAATATAGACAATATATACAATATTTCACTTTTCATACCATCTTGTGAGACACGTGACCACTCGGGTGCAGGAAACTCATATTGTCCGTTACGGATTCGCTTCTTCATGCCGGGTGAGATGGCCATTCCGTGATTACTGTAGAAGGGCGGATACCCACACAATCTACAAACACAAATAAAACCATTAGAAAGTGTGCTTCTTCATAGGTCACACAGTTACTAGGCATGAATTATCAACCATCACCTTAAAGTCTTTAACGGCCTGGCTCCATCAAATGCACTTTTTCGTGACGAAAATCACGGTGCTATGTAACTTCAATGACGTGGGTCCCATCAAATGCAAATTTGTCTCAATCGAAACTTTTGATTTTATTGTGCGTTTTTTGCAACATTAAAAAAAAGTGTGAAGCCTGGCCTCGATGCTGTTTTGAACATAACTTCTCGACGTATCGTAATTCACAAAAACTAATAAAATAACACCATGGATAAATAGTTGTGGTAATATGTCTTCCAAATTGACAGACTTTAGAAGCCCGATACCTTGCAACACCCCGTTAATAGTTTAAATAATTTGAAAGGTAATCAAGAATACTTACAGTATATACATTATAACTCCTAACGACCACATATCACATGATTTATCATATTTCTCGGGACCTAGAACTTCTGGCGCTGAAAATTAAATAATTATTTAATCACTTATATGTAACTATGGCAACTTCCAAATTATAAACAAAAGGCAACAGATTTTAATTTACGTCAATTTTCAGTTTATTTTATACACTTAACGCTATCTTACTTATGAAAGACCGCAGGTTCAATTTATGGACAACTTGAATCGTACATTTTAATGCCCCTGAAATTGATTTCCAGCAACGCGGACAAGTACTTAACGCATGGAATATTTAGGGATTTTGTTAATTTTATTTCTCACACAAGACCATATTTTCATTGTCACTTCATACCTTCTTCATATGAAGTACGTAAGGGCTGACATTCAGTCTGGATACAGCCGCCCATTACTTACCGACATAGTATGGAGTATAACATGGCGTTTGTAACGTTTTGAATGCGTTTATTTCCTTGGCAAAACCGAAGTCCGTTAGTTTTAGAATTCCCTCGGGTCCTGGCTTCGTGTAAAGTAAATTCTCAGGCTAAAATGTAAGAAAGCATTCATTCATTTAACATGAAAGCCTTCCAATCAAAGGCCGAACCGCCCGCTTTGCAAATAGTCATTAAAATGCAAATAGTAACTAAAATGCAAATAGT
>JBCAUI010009714.1:0-10036 GCA_038406195.1 Haplosyllis anthogorgicola | reverse complement strand
GTATCATGTATCTAGGTCATAAATTCAAACACCCAGTGATACAGTGTGCAGGCAAATTTTCATTGTGTGTGTGTGTGCGTGCATGCGTGCGTGTGCACGTGCGTGCATGCATGCATTTCCTTTAAATCAGCACAGGTCCCATGTACCTATTTTTGAATATTAGCTTCTTCTTTTTTTTTTTTTTTGAAATTCCGATTTCGGAGTGGTAATGTAATCCAAACAATTAGATAAACAGGAATGCCTTCCAATCAAAGGCTGAATTGCCCACTTCGCAAATAGTTATTAAAATGCAAATAGTATCAAAAATGTAAACAGTTATTAAAACAAACCAAAAAAAACTAGAAATTTGAAATTTGACCTTCAAATGACCTTGACCTTCAAATAACCATGACTATATTTGACCTTGACCCCATATACTTGCCTCAAACATCATAATGTGATATTAGTAGACAACACTAAAACTTTTGACAGTTTTTATTGCTGTGACCTTGAACTTGACACAATGACCTTGATACTCAAATTTGACCTAGATATTATGAAGACGTACCACCATACCAAAAATGAAGTTTCTAGGTCAAGTGGTTCAAAAGTTATAGCCCGGACAGACACACAGACACGACTGAAAACATTACCTTCCCGCATACGCGGGCGGTAATAAAAAAGCCTAAACTTCACTAATCCATATTGCGATAATAATTTGCATTCAGTTAGGTTGACTTAATTAAGCCTGGGAAAATTTGCTCTACCAGTTATGTGGGTAATTTGTGAAGTGATGTACAGAAGTTTAGATTATTCAGATCATATGTTTGTAGGCATCCACATATATTGCGGTTGTATGGTTATTTCTACGATGAGAAGCGAGTCTATCTAATCCTGGAGTACGCACCACGAGGCGAACTGTACAAAGAACTACAGAAAAACGCACGGTTTAATGAACAGAGATCTGCAACAGTAAGTTATTTTTCATCATTGTTGTAATCTTACTTTTATCGTTACATTTGTGTGCTGCGGTGTAATGTACGAACGTTGAAAAAGGTAAACGGAAAGGTTTTGCAAGGCCAATAGACATTTTGTGGTTTCCTGTTATTCTCGAGCACAGCAGATCCACTGTGGAGTAACACCCCTGACCAAGTGTAAGGACTCGGGTTATAGTGAAAATCTCAGGTTGCCAGCAGGGCTATCTAGCTTTTGTAACAGGCTGCCCAAAGCAATTCAAGGTTGTCCTGATTTTGTACTCACTCGTATGAACCAATGAGAAAGGTCCCCATTTTCCAGTATTTCGAGTATCTCATTTAAAACTCAAGAAAAGAATGTTGAGATGCGCAGTAGAGCAACCTTGGAAAAATCTGGAGTTGTCTGAGACAATTTCAACATGGTTGCCACAACACAGGGAAAACGCAATTTGATTATCAGTTTTTCCAGACAGGGAAACCACAGGGAATTTGGGAAAAAACACAGGGAACTTTTTTCAGTACATAGGGAACATGGGGAATTTTCTCAATTATGAAGTATTTCCTTATAAATTGCCTTTTTTTCGGCTTACATATCCTAAAAAAAAATTTTTGGCCTCGCTTCACTAGGCATATTTTCAAAAATAGACATTTTCCTCACCCACTTTAACTATTAATTCTAATGTTTCCAGTGCTGCCATGCACATTATACATGTTGCTTGTACCTTAAGCTGTATGTGCCTGTGTAAAAAGAAAGCATGCAAAAATTGCTTTAAAGTTGCAATTATGAATGTGTAAAATATAGTTACCACAGGGAAATATATCGGAAACACAAGGAATTTGATTTCATTTGGAACGTGGCAACCATGTTCAAGTCGAGATTTCGACTGGGCGAGTGACTAATTCGAGCCCTGCTTACACAGTATTGTACGTTCTGCTGACAATCGACAAAACTAATACATTTTTGTGTCGTTTTAGTTTATAGCACAGCTAACCGACGCATTAAGCTACTGTCACAGTAAGAAGGTGATTCATCGAGACATCAAACCGGAGAATCTACTGATGGGTCTGAGAGGTGAACTCAAGATCGCCGACTTCGGATGGTCAGTTCATGCGCCATCATCCAGGTACGTAAGGAAAGGTTTCGTTGAGCTTGTTCGTGCATGAAAGTTCAATAGATCACACAGCCTCCAGAATCGATATGCCACAGAATGACAGTTCCGCCACAGACTGACAAGTTCTATATGGCGGAATATTTATTTTCCTCAATAACTTCACCTACAAGCAATATAGCACAAATTAAATTATTTGATACGCTAATGAAATCCAAGACTATTTTATATCCTTTGACAAAACTTACACAAGTTTAGCAGAAGTCAACTAAATAGTGGCTGAATTTATTTACGCATATTTATGTTTAATTTAGGTAAATTTATTAGTAGTAAAAATGAAGTAATTTAGATATATCTTGTAATAGAATACTTTTGTTCAAGTAACTTCACTTATTTTTTGAGATATATGCAATTTTTCATATTTGCTAATTTTTTTTATTGTTTATTACCGAAAAACCATACATATTTCTTCCATTAAAAGTATTCCATGCAAAGATATAACCAATACACAATATTTTTATGTTTATTAAATTTACCTAAATTTAATGTCAATGTGCATAAATAAATTCAGAAACTGTAAGATAACAGATTTAAACCCATTTACATTAAATTTAAGTATACTTAATTGAAGGTATCTCTGCTCGCCAGTAGGACGAGCAGGTCAAAATTTCTGCTCGCCCGACGTGAGTTTTAGTCGCCTGGGGGAGCGGGCGACTGGCTAATTGGCACACTGCCCGGGGTAATTTGTAAATAATCTGTGATAGGATAGGTGTCACAAAGGGTGATTTCATTTTCAATTTCAGACGAGCTACATTGTGCGGTACATTGGACTACCTGCCACCGGAGATGATAGAGGGCAAGATGCACGACGAGAAGGTGGATCTGTGGAGTCTGGGCGTGCTGTGTTACGAGTTCCTTGTTGGTAAACCGCCGTTCGAGGCTGAGGGCCACTCCGAAACATACCGCCGAATCACAAAAGTCGATCTCAAATTCCCGGATTACGTATCCGATGGTGCACGAGACCTTATATCTAAAGTAAGTCTTTGTCTTGTTCTTGATAACGTAGTGGAAATAGCAAGAAAGAAAAATATGTTTGTTTTGTGAAACTTTTATATGTTAAAATGGTATGTGGACGCTCCTGATAAAATGCCAACAAATGTGTAAACAAGTGGTCCATCCAGAAACTTTTCCAGGACAATTGTTAGATACTATTTACGTTATATTGATATCCCTGGTAAAGTACACAAGTGCAGTTACATGGAAGTTCTGGATTTAAATTCCTCTCGTTTGTCTTTTCCAGTTATTACGCCACGACCCCAACAAGCGGTTACCGCTGTCGGAAGTCGCCATGCATCCGTGGGTCAAAAACAACTGCACAGTTCCACCAACCCCCGTTCAGTCTGCCGCCAAACCCAAACCTACACAATCATTCGTCAAGAAGGACTAGGACACGTTACACCGGGGTAGGGAGGGAGGGAGGGGAGGGATCGGAATAAGTGGATTACGTTAACTGTGACTGACTGATTGGATATGAAGGAATGAATGCTGGACATATAACATAGCAAAGGACTCATACATTTGATATCTTAATATGTGTGCGTGCGAGTGTATATCTGACTCGTCGAGTGGACCTGTGTGCGCAGTACATTACTTGTAGGTAAATGTACATATTTTTTTTTTGGTATGAAGAACAACTGTTCTGTATTGGATTCCTGTAAAGTTTAACACATCGACCTGAAGGTTCTTATGCATAATTAGTTTTTATTAAATTAACCAACATGTGGATATAATCGCTACTAAATAAAGCATACTGCAGATTGTGTGGTTTAAGAAATAACCATGGAAAAATACAAGATGTGTTAAACTTGCGCCACTAAATACGGATACGTCATGAATTTACACAGAATGTAAATAGGATACATTTATCATGTACAGAATACTGTAGTTTTGTTTTACAAATTTTATTGGTATGGTATGTGTTCCCTTCAAAGATTTAACGTAGGCAATCATCGGCGTCATGAAAGTATAGTTCGTGTATGTGTAAAGAGATTCAAAATAACTGAAAAATTAAATGCATTGTTGTTAGCCTATGAACTGATGTACTGAACGCATGTCAAGGATACAGTTGATATTTACGCATAGCAGTCTCTGTTGTGCCATACCAAACATTCAGACAAAAATTTTATACTCCACAATTTTTTTTAATTTTTGCACAACAAATATAAAAGACACAAACTGAAGAATTATTTTATAAATTGCAATGTTTTTAGGGATGATTCACTGTTCAAAAAGTATATCATTCAGCTTATCACTTGTGCTGTTTTGTGCAACATGTCTGATCCACACATGCCTAAATTTTTTCATATCTTTAATGTGAGGATTTAGAGACCAAATCCTTAGAATTATCGTCCATGGATGAATGTTGATGTATTTTGTGCACACACGTCTCGGATTGGAGCTGTTGTGCATCACAGCACATTTACGCTTTGTGGGAGGGGTGGCCAAGGTTTATAGTTTACGTTAATAAGTCTCATTTATAACGACCATATCATGCTCTGTGATCAATCGACTTGTATAAAAAATAAATTCTTAATATTTATAAAAGATGATTTACTGGGGTTACGTATTAATTAAGGCCACACATTTTTATTTGCTGGATAACGTTTCCTGTCGCTCCCAGAAATCATGAATTGTAAAAGCAACCACAAAACAATTGAATCCGAACCCAAATAACTTTCCCTCACCCCTTCGAACATTGTTCAGAAAAGTTGTATTTTGTTTTCAAGATTTTTAAGCAAAAATACAAAATTGTACGACGAAGACAATTTTTACTTATTTATTTTTTTGATCGCCGCTCTCAAAGATTGATACACAATCCAACAAATAAAAAAGTCTGGCCTCAGACTTGATGTAGTGACAACAAACAAAGACGAATATTTGTGACTAAACATTTATTTACATATGTACATGTACATTATACAGTTTTCACGACGAATGGTATTTAAATTCAAAACTGATACAGTTTCAGTTGTGATGCATTTATCAACACTAAGGTGTTGTGGCAACTTTCTGTCACGGAATGTAGGTTCTGCACTGTTGCTAAGTTGTGTGACTAGTGTTACTCTTTATGTCTAGCACTTCTCAGTCTTGTACCATCATTCCCGAAACCATTTTATCAAATGATCTGCAGAGTAAAGGTGTATGTACGTGACATCAATTTGTAGCATGATATGCAATAAAGTCATTGCCAAAGTAAAATTTGCACACAGAACCGGGTGGAGTGAGACATGGCCTGAAACACATTTTTTTGGTTACAAAGGTGTCGTACATGTGAATGCAGAGCTATTTGGGCATTTGAATATTATCTCCTGAAGATGAAATGAGGTGGCTCGTGAGGCCTAATTGTCTGTCGAATGACAGAGTACCGTATATTGCCTAATTAATGCGCATGCCTTAATTAACGCGCACCCCCTTTTTTTGGCTCATCTATGGAAATTTTTGCAAACATCAGCTGTGGACTTTTTGCAAGTAACTGCCAGAAACACATGGGAAAGTTACGGACTTTTTATTTGTGACACTTTTTGCAGCTGTACAGCATTGAGGAAGTAAACATGTTACAGATTCTGACTTTTTCTTTATATGTTTCCATTATAATTCACTCTGAATAACTAAAGACAACACCCTGGACCTGTGCAACTTTTAATCTGTCTGCTCTGGCAGACTAATAAATCATGAAAGTTAGGTGTCATGAAGTACATTTCTATTTTCCGTCTGAACAGAAGCTGCCTGGGAGTTGGCAGGAGAGGTCCTTAAATAACGCGCATGTACAAAAATAACGCCTTCACCCATGCGCGTTAATTAGGCAATATACGGTACATTTAATTGTGCATTTATTGCAGAGATGATTTGTTGGTCACGAACCCAAAACGTGTCCAGGAAGGAATCGACCGTAAAGCCTGCAACTGTCTTCTGTTGAAGGTTTGCACTTCCTTTCTCTATATTTGTTATTCAGCAAAGGGCTGTGCATCTGTAAAATCAAATAGAATAACAGTGGGAAGAAACTTTTACTGCTGCAATCACTTGAAGAATAAAGGGGAACAGTCCGCTTACCGTACTGTTTCTAAATAATTGAGGATATTGTAGGCAAGATCCTTTGCTAGGATTAAGCAAATAGAAATGACAATCCAATTGTATGATAAGAGTTTGTTTTATGTAAATCAATTTTATGCTGAAGGTCGACATTAATTTAATTTCTGGACAAATAGTAGAGTACTACGTTCACTAAAGTTGCCTAGTGAACTCAAATGGAGGTGGTGTCACAGGAAACCAATTTCGAAGTTGAATGAAACAGATGAGTATATGTACGGACCTTTATCACGACAGTTTATAAGTGTATGTATGTGCATTTGCAGGTGAACCAGATCGGCTCAGTAACGGAGTCTATTCAGGCGTGTAAGATGTCACAGGCAAACGGCTGGGGCGTCATGGTATCACACAGATCCGGCGAAACAGAAGATACATTCATCGCTGATTTGGTTGTTGGTCTCTGCACTGGACAGGTATTGTGTGAAATTTTGTGCATAAAAGGATGTTGTGTGATATGTTCATTTTGCCAGGTCCAGTGAATTCATAGGTGCAAAAATTGTCGTACATCCTGTTCACCTGTACCCTGGTGCATAAAATCAGTGCATCCATTTTGATAACCCGACGTTGATAAAAGGGAGCTGGCCGTACCAAATGAATGCAGTAAGTTTGATGGCAAAGTTTTATGTACACTGATTACATCTTTTATGTGCACTGTAATACTTTAATTGCAGATCAAGACTGGTGCCCCCTGCCGCTCAGAACGTTTGGCAAAATACAACCAGATCCTGCGTATTGAGGAGGAACTCGGCGCAAATGCAAAGTACGCTGGAGTCAACTTCCGCAACCCCAAAGCTGCAGGCAAGTAGAGTTCATGCAACTCTGTCACCTAAACCAGTCTAGCAACTTCCGTGTGTGAAACCTCGTTCTGATAACATTTACCAGGTGGCAACAGTAATAATAACATGCCTGCAGCCTGCTTGTTATTATGGTAACACTAACAACTGTTAGCCGTAGCAACCACGAACAACAGTTGCCCTTGACAACCATCTTGTTTACTGTAGAAGTTCTATTTTATAGTTACACAAGCAACGGTGTAACGCGTTGTTGATTTTTGTGATTGATTAGATAGAAATTTGTTTGAATTGTTCAAAAAGAAATGAATGGGACACAGCATGGATGCAAATACTTTCGCTTGACAGCGTTCCCCGTAGGAGATCTTTTGTGATTGTATTGAGTGTATCATAAACCTCCAGATTTTCTAGTTTAACTTGTAGCTTGAACATGATGAAAACAGCTTCAGCCGCATTTCCATATGAACCTCGTGCCACGTGATTTGGAGTTGATCTCAGCGTCTCTTTGAGTGTTGTAGAACTAACGGACAGAACCCTGCAGTCGCAGTTTTATGTGTAAATTTCTCTAGTCACAAACTTCTGATGCACCAAAGGTCTGTAGGATTTCATCCCGCACTGCATCCACATAAGGCCATTAGGGCCTGTTGCATTGCTGAATGCGACGACAGTAAAATTTGAACCTTGTACCGCTATTGACGACAAAATGAAGCCTTACCGCCCTTGGGTGCTCTGGTTTGTGCACAGGGAATGTATAAATCGTCTTGTGGTGTAAATCTTTCAGTTCACATTTAACACGCATGTAAAGGAGGTTTTCTTGTACAAACGGCGTGTTTAACTTAAGCTACATGTGCAAAAAATGCAATAATGGTGACAGTTTATATACGATATGTGCAATGTTGCTACTGCTGATGGATGAGACGAAAGCATGCTAAATAAGCTCGAACAGAAACTTCCTGTAATAATCTTGCATGGGTGGCTCAGCGCAACCGAGGACAGATGCAAAACCCCTCCCATGTCGCATAATCGGTTACACCAAATTGAGTCCAACAAAGACAGATGAAATTTGAACCGCCATCGTACGCTGCTCATTGTTTCTGACGAGCCTATTTTCAATTTTGGGAGTGCTGGGATACCACATGTACGTAGATTCAATACTCAACGATGAAAAAGGGACTTTTTTCAATGTAGTAGGAACATTGCAAATATTGATGTCTTTTGGATGTCTCCGTGTCTCCAAGTTTATTAATTACAGCAAATAGCTGTCACAGTCACATTTATTTTCTAGAAGAGTATTTTCTCGTGGCCAAAAAGATTTATGTCCCGGTAATTTAATCGCAGCAAATAGCTGTCACAGTCACATTTATTTTCTGGAAGAGTATTTTCTCGTGGCCAAAAAGACTTATGTCTCGGTAGTTTACAACGCAGTGTTATCTAGTGGAACCAATGATTTGTGCTTATGATTTGTTTAAGGATAGCCAATGAGCGGCTTCGTTCCAGGAGCCAATGAGAGGCTTTGTTACGTTAGTTACATCTGGTGCTTAGATATGAATGAGACTTTCTGTATGTTTTATTTAGGATGAATGAATAAATATAAAAATAAAAAATATCTCAATTTGGTGCCTTTTGTTTCTGTTCCAACTAACACATTTAACACTCATTTAACACTCACATTTATAATACATTTGATTACAGCAGAGCCTTTTTTGGACGGACACCTATTGTGTCGCGTCTCGTTTGAACAAGTCTAGTTGCCGCCCAAAAGAGGTTCTGTTGTGTGAATAGATCTTAATAACCGGTCGTGCATTGTACATTGAGATGCCCTGCTTTGGCAGCCAGTTTTGTCTTCATACCCGACTCTGTTTTGAACACCTAATTTTAAAACACATTTGAAACCGTCTCAAGTATGAGTTCATATTCTTACTATAAAATGTAAACATTTGCATTTACAGTGAAACCCGTCATTTACGACCACCCTTTGGGACTAATTTTATGGTCGTAAATGACAGGTGGTCTTAAAACACAAGTTAATTTGAATGGAAATGATAATTTTAGCTCTAGAATATCAGGTCACAAATGGAAGGTGGTCGTAAAACTCGGTGGTCATAAATGACTGGTTTCGCTGTGTGTTGTTCGCACTCAACTCAAATAAGACTTTACGAGATGTGTTAAGAATAACTAGGTACGACTGTAGTAGAAAAAAGTCCACCTCACCACAACACCAAATTCATAAAGAAACGCAACAATTAAACACTGGATAATAAGTAGTCTTAAGATGGTTGTAATTTGTAGGAAGTAAAATCGTGAGTCTTCACGCTCGTCAGATCTTTGACTCACGCGGTAACCCCACAGTTGAAGTGGATCTCAGAACCGACAAGGGTAAGTACAAATACACGAGTACCATCGCTTAAAATCTGGAATGTAAATTTACAGAACTCGCAAGTTGCTCAAATAACTAGATACTTGTATATAATGTGTAATACAAAGGACACAGAAGTGACTGGAAAATCCGCAAACATTAATTCAAATATATACAGTTTAACATTTAATCATCAATTGCATCATTTATCATAGTGTTCCATCCAACGTCACACTACACTGTTGTTACCTTTCCAGGGATGTTCCGTGCTGCTGTACCAAGTGGTGCCTCCACCGGAATCTATGAGGCTCTGGAAATGAGAGACAAAGATCCAAAGGCCTATCACGGAAAAGGTACGTACACGTGTGTATGTATTGAATATTTACAATATGAATCATTGTTGGCTTACAAGATTTCACTCAAATAAGACTTTTGTGTTTCAGGTGTAATGCATGCAGTGAACAATGTGAACAAAGTCATTGCACCAGCACTTGTTGGAAAGGTATGTTTACACTGCTAGTCAAAAACACTTTCCTGGTTAACCCAATTTCTATGAAGTAAAACTTCCTGTCGTTGCCGCAAACTAGGAATCTAAATACATGAATAAGGGCTCGGCCACACCAAGCTTCAGCGTTTGCTTTAGCTTTAGCGTTTGCTTTGAAAAGTAAATGGATTCCTGTA
>JBCAUI010009703.1:0-10036 GCA_038406195.1 Haplosyllis anthogorgicola | reverse complement strand
GACAGATGTTAAAGAAACGCCACTGTAAATACAGGGGTTTTCTTGTTGCTATGAACAGCTTAATGTCCGAGCTAACTGATAAATATTTATAAAGGACAATTCCAGTATATATTTCATGTGACCCGTGGTAAGTTCGGGGCAACTTACGTAGCAACTTACCGAGTAACTTACCATGGATAACACAAGCTTCCAACCTAGACAGGTCTAACTTCTCCAAGACCTTGTCCTTCCGTTCTTCTTCTGACATGGCCTGTTTGGCAGGACCAGGCTTAATTCCAAGCTCCTCATCCAATCTTGACAGGATGCCTGGCAGCACAAAGCTCTCCAGGACCTCATTGGCGACAGATACCATTGCTAAGGGACTACCAGCTTTGATGCACTGTTCTGCAGCCATCATATTCTTGAGGAGCACACTGACCTTCCTGGAACCCCACTTCAATGCTGTGTATGATGACCAAAATCGTATCCCCAGGGGCAGATGGCCTTCTGGCAATAGCTCTGTGGTGGAAACGTGGAGCCTGCCCTCCGTCACAGGCTGTTTCACCCATCCCTGGACAATGAATCGACTGAAGGGTCGTAAAACAACATCTGCCCAGGCCTGCACCATCTCTTCATACTCCAACAGATCACTTCTCATCTTGACTAGCTTGTCATCTGTGGGATCGGGTCGAATCTCTGGATCTGCCAACAATTTTGCAGCCTCCTGAAACACAGACCTCCCTTCAGTCTTCCTCACCAGGGCCCTCTGGATCAGGACCTGTTGGGTTCATAGCAGAGCAGCCACCTGGGCTTTTGCCCAGTGAACAGCCAGCTCGTTGATCTCAGAGTAGGAGTACAAAGTAGTACAGGCACCTGTCGGGCAAAGTCTGTATCATTTCTGAGAATGAGGGCTACCGTGTCTTTGTCATAGCCCGACACTCCTTCCACCTGGACCCGGATGACAACATAGGGACCCGGATGACAACATAGGCAACCACATCAAATCAGGCCTCCCCAATCCCCTCTATCAAAGACCCCCCTCCCCAAAGTAAATCTGCAAGTGGGTAAACCTTTAAGTTGTGGGCTGCCACATAGCTGGGGGTTATATGGTTCATGGTTGCTCCAGTGTCCAAGACAGTGAAGCAACGTTCGCCATCAACCATAACCCAGCCTATGTTGTCAGTCCCCATCCACTGGCCTATTGCATCTTCATTTACATAGGGAGTCTTCCCTCAGTGCCAGTTTAGTTTTGGCCTGCTGCCCCAGGCCAGTCTTTGGCCAGGCCAGGTAGCATCGGTCTCTGTGGGGTCCATGCTCCCTTTCCCAGACCCCTCAAGTTGTTTAAATAAGTCTTCTGCAGCCTGGTCTTCTCTGGACAGTCCTGGATAAGGTGCTTGGTCAAGCTGCAGGCAAAGCACTTCCATTGCTTGTCCTCATACCGGTCCATTGCTCAAGCAAGCCAGGGGTTGACCCCAGATATGCCCAAGTTTTCGAGGGAAAACCTAGTCTCAGAACCAGAACTATTGCAGGGAGTGCTGGGTGTTGCTACTACGGAGGCCATCTGGGCCTTGACATAGGGTTTCTGATCTCCCATATCACTATTACAGTGATACCCAGCATCCGGCTATCGATGGTGCCCCTATCTTTCCTGGCTGGTCTTGTGTCTCTCGACCAGTTTGAGGAATTCATCGTACATGTAGTTTGGCAGGCTATCCTGTAAGAATGAGAGTGAACTCTTGAAGTCACCATGGAGCCCACCAAACAGTCAATCCTTGGACATCCAGTCGACAACGTCGTCAGACAAATTGTCTGGGTATCCCTCCTGCACTACTGCAGCCGGGCAGCAAGCATGGCCACCAACTCTTGGGATCCTTGCCGCATGGCATAGAGATCCCAGATAAGGGAGTCATAATCTCCGGATACCTTATACAGGCCATCCAGATGTGCAAGGAGTCCATCCAAAGTGCGGATGTTCCTCATCCGGGTGACCCCCTTCAACCTCATTACAGACTTAAGGATCGGGTCTGAATGATGGACTCCTTGAACCCTGTATCAACATAGGAGCAGACCACATCCCTCCATATTAGATACTCTGCCGCTGAGCAGTCCGAGGTCAGGGGTTCCAACTTAACGGTCCCTACATGGTTGCCGCTCCGACTTCTATGGCTAGGGTGCTGGCGATGCCACCTCTCCCACTGGGGGTTCTGGCAACCTCCTGTACTATTATGACTTGCAGAAGAGGCTTCAGACAATGAAGATTGATCTGAGTCACTTCCACCTCCCCCGATCAGGTGATGGGGGTGGTGACAGGGAGGGCTGATGTTGGTGTCGACCCTCAGCAGCCCTGCCTGCCCCACAGGCCATGCATTGGCCCCTACCATCTCTACAGGGCTCAGTTGGGGCTGCTCTCCTCTCCCTTCCAGAAGGAGGCTTCTTTCCTGGGGCCACACAGGCCCCATCCTGCCTCTCCATGGCCCAGTCCAATTCTTCCAGGCATGCCTCCCCCACATTGGGCATGTCAGCTCCTACCAGGGCATCTTCTCCATCGGAACTGGGATCCTGGTGGAGATCTGGCAGAGACCCAGGAGGTCTGAGAGGCCTCCTCATGGCATATTCGGCCATTTGTTCCTTGGCTACCCGGTTCTGGGCAGCCCTCCTACGACGTTCGGCCCTGTCGCAGGCCTGGTGGATGGCCCTAGTGGCTTGCTGTCAGGCCACCATTAATGGTATATGGATGGCATTGAGGTCAATGGTATGCCCGATTCAAAGCTGGTAGCCAGTGGTCACGCAATCCGAGATCTCAAGGCCATCTTCCGGACTCAGCCCCTCTCCCATCATTCTTCGTCCAAAGAATAGGATGGTGGACCATTATCCTGGAATACTATTTCATAGACCTCCGGGACTTCTGCCACAGGAGGTCTCCCAGCACTTCGGCATTCCACAAGTGCCGGGCCAGGGGATGGAACTCCCCATCAGCTAACATCTCTTGAACATCTCTTGTGTACCGTTGCTCTGGGAGGCCCATTGGTGGGATCCTCCTCCTGTTTGGGAGTTGTGGCCCACGACCTGCTTCTGTCTGCACTCCGGGAGCTTTCTTGCCCTCAGGATTCACGAGTGCTTTGGTGGCTACTTCTACCACCTTTTCTTCTAGGTTCTCCCCGTTGGTGGTCTCATCACCTCCAGGTTTTGGTCCTCCATGTTCTTGTCCACAGACGAACCATCAGCATCCATTGTGCTATTGTCGCTGCCAATATTTGTGTGTTGGGTTAATGCAGGTGCCAGGGCCCAAGCAAGAAGTACTATGGGGTGTTACACCACCCCATCTGACATGATCAGTTAGCACCCTTGAATTAGCCACCTATGAGCGGCTCTGGTTCAGGTGTCGGGTTGCCCTCGGGATGCCGAGTACTCATCCTTGTTCAGTTGTCCAGCACTTAGGGTGCAGGTCGTGGTCTGCAGTGTCCACAGGAATGTAGATCACAAATCCAGAAAGTGGTCCAGCCCACTCAGCATCAGGCCCACCCAGGGACACCAAGTTTGTGACCGGTGGCATGAGCCAAGGTTCGAGTGGGACCTCATGTCTGTGGTGTACCAGAGGGTGTTAGGCTCTGGGCCTCAGTGATTATCCAGAGGTACTGAAAGGGCTGGTGATCCTGCAAGATCAACCTACTTGGAGGCTTTATGGGAACTCGACATGACGGTTAACACTACGAAAAGTTGTACAAACTCAAGATGACCCAGACCTACGGGGTTCAGGTCTTCATATGGCGTGTATTATGGCTAAATGAAAACAAGAGTGTAGGTTAAGATTGAAATGTCCCTGTCGAGACAGGAATCTGGGGGTAAGGTGCACGATCTTTACCCAAGGAGCACTCAGGTGAGAATGCTCCTGGACCCTAGGGTGCAAGCCGTTAAATAGGGTCAGGAGCTGGGCTGACTGACACAGGCATCGTGACATCACCACATCTGCGTATGCACACTAGATGTGATCCACCAGGGCCCGGAACACCCGAAGGTGTCCTGGCCCAGGTGGATCTGGAGAAGGTGGGTCCAGATGGGTCCGGAATGGGGCCTGGTTTTGTGAAAAACACAGAGCCCAACCCCCGGCCGGGTCCAGATCCACTCATTAACATGGACACCATGACATATATTTTAAACCTTGATTTCATTTATAAAAATTAAATGGGGAGTTATATTTTTACATGAACATGCAATATGTGTGAACGTGCAGTGAACATGCAACAAGTAAACAAGCAACAGACACAAAGGCCCCACTACCATTTTTAACATCTTACTATCATCTGCAAGAAATTTGCTGGGTCTGAGTTTAGCAGGTGTTATTTGCTTTCTTTCGGGAGGCCATACACCAGTGTGTCGGAAGCCTGCTTGAATGGTCAGTACAGTGATGGCTTTGGCCCAAGTGGGGCCAAACATGAGGAAAAACTCATGCTTTGCAAGACGTCTTCCTGCATGTCGCCTGGTGAACAGCCTTATTGCCTCGTACCATTCAGATTTGAAGCACACAAATGGAGAATCATCTAAAGGTTGCAATGCATGGCTTGTGTGGGGTGGGAAGGCTAGAACAATAAATTATTGTCATTCATCAGTTTCATGAACTGATAGTTGAACATATGGGAATTATGTCCATCCATGAGAAGGACATGCTTCTGATCCTTGTCTTCAAGTAGGCCCTGCTTCTTCAGAAATGATATGAATTCCTTGCCGTAATTGTAGAAATGTCAGTTAGTTATCCACCCATTGTCAGAAGCGTGCAACATACAGCCTTTGGGGATACCCTTGTACTAATTATTCATTACCTTGCTTCCTTTGTGAATCACATGTGGCTTCATGTGCATTCCTGCTGTGCTGACAAAGCTGACTATGGTAGTTGTGTCCCCCTTTTCAGTGGGAGTCATTTGTGTCAGCCTTGCATTCTTTACTGATACAATTTTGTGTGGCTTGGGAATATCGATGTCCCCACATTCATCGACATTCCAGATGTACAAGGGACTTTGGATTTTGTTTTCTGCAAGTACTTCTTCATACAAGTCAAACCACTTATTGACAACATCTTGGATTGCACACTTAGCATGGTAAATTGACAGGAGTTTAGGAGTCATGATCTTCAACTCAGGGTGGCGATTCATAAATCCTCGCAGCCAATTTTTGCCTGCACTCATCAATTTGACAAAACCTGGGGATATCATTTTCTTTGGCAAAGTTGAATGCTAGTTGCAGGATTTCCACCAGGCGTGAATGGAAATCCTGCCTGTGCAAATTTAGAAATTTGCCTTGCTAATTTATCTTCTTCTTCAAGGGTGAAGAGTCTCGGGAAATTCTTACCTCCACAAAGTTTGGTTGTGTAGCATTGATACTTCTCAGTTGTCTGTCTACAAAAGGTTTCTTTTGGGAGCCCATACATTTTAGCAACAGCTTTGTAACCAAGTACCATGCCCTCATAACCAGGTTGTTGCATTGCAAAATAATGCTCCACAGCTGTCCTCATTGTCTCTTCTGTCCTTTTCTGGAGCTTCTCACCTGGGATGAATTAGCATGGGCACTACAGGGGGCCCGCTATTTCTTTGCATGACAACACTGTCTACCACCCATTTTCCCTACACCAAAACACAAAAAGCAAGTGGGGCCTTAGACACCACACAAAGTACACTAAAGCACACTACTTACAACAAACAAATCGGACAGGAATATGATTTTCATATGTTTCCCAGCATGTTTTGTGATAAGTGGAAAACATTCATCACATTTCAACCAAATTTCATGATCTAAATCCTTTAAAAATACTTCTTCATCAAGAAACTGACTTTCAAGGTCAGTTTGACTTGCTGCTCTAATGTAGCAAATTTTGCAAACAAAACCAAATACAGATGATGTTAAATATCATCAGAATCAAAGGAATTATGATCTGAATCATTTCCACTATCACTGGATGACATTTTTATCTACAATCAGACATGTACACATGCATATTTGATATGTGCAAGAGACAAGATAAGAGGTCCTAGTGCAGGGCCCCAGGTCCTAGTCTGGGGCCCTAGTACTAGTGTGGGGCCCTCACTTAAGTGGGGCACAGCACTAGGACCACTTACACTTTTTCAAAATTTTTGCAATTTTTCAAATTTAGATTTGTTGGGATTTTTTTGTATGCAGTTTAAGATGCTGATTTTTACATGACAATTATACCACAACTACCAGGCAGTTTGACTTCATACTTTGCCTGAACAGTCACCAACTTACCACAGAGTTATTACACTACTAGAAAATGCATGCTTTTTGGTGGAAATTGAAAAAATGGAGAAAATACATGGACATGAATTTTTTATCTTCTCACCTGTCAAAATGGCAGCATCTTCCCCACTGATTGGTCCAGAAAATCGCGTGACAACCCTGTGTGGATAATAGAGGGCAACACTTGCATGAAAAAAATTTGCTGCCAAACAGACATCAGTGAAAATCTGAAATATTTGCTTCAGGGCCTGCCTTGGGGGAGGCACTGCATTTGGGCACCATACTATACCATGGAATCCCAAGGGTAATGATTGTTTTTTTTACAGATCTGTACCCTAACTCTTTAATCTGCTCACAGAAATTATTGAGCTCTGCATGGTTGGGAATTTTAACACAAAAAAGCAGGGCTGGCTCCCATTCTGTCACTGGGTCATGGGCCTGCAATACATCTCCTGTACCAGTCCTTCAAAGAAGGGAGCCAGACAGAATTCTGATATGACACTTGTGAAACTATACCCTTACCCCCACCCCTGACTCTATGACCAACTTGTCCTTCCTGTGCCACACAACCCTCTTGGTCTTCCCCACAAAAATAGCTCCTTTTCCAAAGTTTACAGGAAAGAACAAGATGAACTTTGGTGTCACTGGACTCACTTCCATCTATAAAAATGAAAACAAAAACCTTGAAAATCTACCTAAAACACTGTTTAAACATGATCATGATAAATTTGGTGTACCCTTTAACTCCTGAAATGGTCACAAAAATGGCCGATGCAGGCATAGATATGGCCCCTAAATATCAAGTAAATTATGTACTTTCCATTCCAAGTCTTAGTCTAGCATTAAAAAATCATATAATGCACAAAACAGCCTTTTTAGCCTTTAATCTGAGCAATATCAACATCTTGGTCTCCATTTTGGAATTTCCCATTACAACACCATATATGGATACAGTGCCAAAACAGTGCAAAACATGTTGTAGTGCTGTGACACCCCCTACATCATTTTGGGAGGGGATGTCAGCATCCAATCATTAAGAAATCAATGTTAGAGTGAATATATTTGACTGTAATTAAATAATAAAGTGGAAAAAAACCTTTTAAAATACTTTTTTGTGCACAATTTGTAATAAATATTTAAATTTTTAACAAGTAACATACCTAGCAATTTTTGCCTGTGTATTCCAATTCTTGGGTTTCTTCCATTGTCTTGCCTATTATGTCAATTCCACAGCATTCACGGTGGTACAGTCTGGCACACATGTCACATCTAAGGGCTGCAGTGCACTCTCCTCTGAACTCCATCTCACATTCTCTGCAAACATTCATTTGGATTGTGCATTCATCATCACTGTCATCTGCATACTCCACATCTTTGTCTTCATCAAAGCTTGATTCCACTACCTTCTTGGCATTTCCCTTTGACTTGCATCTAGGCTTAAGTGCAGCCATAGTGCTTGCTTGTTGCTTCATAACATGCTTTCTTTCTCTTTCTTCTTGTCTCTTCTTTTCTCTTCTTCTCTTCATTCTGCTCCTTCATCATGGTAATAAACTGTTGGCTCAACAGACATCTCAGAAGTCCAGATACTCGGGAACCTCCCATCCATGGGTTTATTCGTCATTTTGACAGGACTGCATGATGTGGGTTTATTATTTGTGGAATCATCCACAGGAATGAGGGAATACTTCTTGCTGTCAATCATAACATCCATGTTTGGTGAAGATATAGGTGTAGATGGGGCTGAAGGAATTGACTCACTGTTTGTATCAGTTGATTCTACTCATTGGTATGTCAGGGGTGATGGCGTAGTCATATCTGTTGAAGTCAATGGCCTTGGTTCTTCAGGTGGTGTTGGTTTATTCAACGGGGATAATTGGAGTATCATTCATTGCAGCTGTCAAGTTTGCAAAAGTTCTGGGAATTTGGTGCTGGTAATTCAATCACAGGAAGTATGTTACTTGTTAAAAATTTAAATATTTGTTACAAATTGTGCACAAACAGTATTTTAAGTTTTTTTCTGCTTTATTATTTAATTACAGTCAAATATATTCACTCTAACATTGATTTCTTAATGATTGGATGCTGACGCCTCCTCCCGACATGAGGTAGGGGGCGTCATGATGAGTCAACACATTTCGGCCTAATTGACACCACATATTGTTCATTTCAGCTGTCCCAATTTGGTGTTTTTCCATAAATGGCGTGTAGGAATATGGCCCAGATTTGGGATTTCAAGCTTAAATATTAAATATTTGGGAATAAACTGCTTACTTTCGATGCTTGTACTAGGTAGATATCACTTAGAACTGTGTCTCCAGCAATTTTGGCATGGTTCTGTACTGAAATAAAAGAGGAATTGACTTAAAACCATGCTGCCTTGAAAATAGTTCCACCATATATGGAAACTAGGTCGGAAATTTAGTCCGAAGAAGAAAGGGACACCATTACTGTTTAAATTGCTTGAAAATTCAAATAATGGCTTAGTTTTATTGTACATTTAAGCAGGAGTGTCTCCTTCACTGGTAGAACCTTGAAAATTGTGACCTAGTGTGTAGACAGCTTTGTGTAAGCATACAATGACCCAGGGGTGTGATTCAGTCCAAAAATGGAGGGAAATATGCAGTTTCTAAGCTGTTTTAGTTTAAAAAACAAACAAAAATGGAGTAATTATGCATTATAGATAACTTGCAAGGTTGGTACTGCTTTCTTACATACACAGGAGGCAGCCATTTTGGTCTAAAAAGAGTAGATTTCACAATTTTCAAAGATGTAGTACTGGTACTCACACAGCTTGGGCAAGGAGCAATGGCTGCCAAATGGAAAAGAAATATCCATACTCCCTTCCTGTGACGTTTAGACCCATGTGATAATAATATTTATATGGTTTTAATGCTCGACAATGGAAAAAGTGTCTACACACTGGTCCCGTCTACACACTGGGAGGAGGCCTCTACTCCATCTCAGACGAAATCGTCATTTTAGGCTGTTCCTCATGGATAAGTTATCTACTTTGTACTTTTCATGTTAAAATTACTTCTCAATAATAGTTATGCTAATTAAGCACCTTTAAAATTTAGTTTAATGGGAAAAACTACAACACTTTCTTGAAAATCAGCAAATTTCTTTAAAACACGTCTACTCACCATGATCGCCAAATGAGGAATCAGTTGCCAGGCAAATGGTTGCTTGGAAACGACGTTAACGAAAAGAGCCAAACTCTGGAGAAATGGGAAGTTAACGTAAAATAATTTTCTGCAAATCCTGGAAATATTTGTGTCTCGTCTAGGATAAACGGCACGGTAGGAAAAATTTGGTGATTTAAACCAAAATGACAAACTACCGCAAAAATGTAAAGCTGCGCATAAAATCCCTTGGATAAAAGAAGGCGGAACTGTGAGGTGGTAGGCATGTTCTTCTACGGTGCAAAGTTCGGGGGAGGTCTTTATCGGGGCAGGGAAACCACTTCGTAGCGAACTTCGATAGCCATCTGACAGAAGCCATTAATATACACAGTCAGATGACAACGCCATAATTGCATGTGTTTTAAAGGGTCAAATGTTTTGAGGGATCATCTTTACGTAAAGCAGTAATGTATCACCCCATAATATATGAAATTCAATATAGAGTCTCGGGACGGGTTCTCGGACAGCACTGGTTCTCGGACACCGGAGATACAATTTGATCGTCAATTACTTCTAGAAACAAGATAACTTAATGAATTATAATTTAAATTAAAGTAACACTCTTCAGCTAACTGCTATATATAATTTACAAAGATTAGTCCTATTTAATATTTTATAATGAGTTGCTT
>JBCAUI010009692.1:0-10036 GCA_038406195.1 Haplosyllis anthogorgicola | reverse complement strand
CTGCATGAAAAGGAAGAAATTTTGGCCGGAGGGGGGTCGGCGCCCCCTGCGCCCCCCTAAATTCGCCAATGACACTACTACATTAATATGGGCTCCCCATTGCATGAACAGAACAGCCGTCCAGCATAAATTCATATAAAATTACATAAGTGCTGTTTATTTGATTATGTCAACAAGTAATATTTAGCCAGACTTTTATCCAAAAGGCCAACAACAGTACGTGAAATAGTAATGAGAAGAATAATGTATCTGTCCAAAGCATTATCAACATTGTCACGAGAATCATTGCACAACATAAACGTGTCTTCTGCGAATCTAAAGACTAGTATTAGACTAATGGTTCAATACATAACAGACCTGATTTGTTGCGACTCCCACCACTGGATGATGTGACATGCCAGACATAAAATTGCTTATTGTTATCGTAATGGTTGATATTCTGTTTTCCTACAAAGGCCCATAATCGCTCTATTTCAGACTACCCTGTGAACGAGACAACCTTCTGCCCACGCATCTGTCGAACGGACACCCTCGAATCGAGACAATATTACTTTTTTTGTGCGCGCTACTCACATACACAAATATATGACACAGTCCTGGATCCAATGGCAGCCCTCCTATCCCTATTATAACATATTAAAAGTCTTTCGGCTGACGGGACCCTTCGGACAAACTTCTGGATCCGTTTCTGCTTAACACATGTTTAGCTGATGAGCGGTATTACTTTTTATATCCATGATACAGCGAACACGTGTTATGACTACAGGGCAAGTTTCTCCTATCATACACTTTTACCCTGTCATTGACAGCTTTTTAAAAGAAATCGCATGAGCGAAACGGATTTTTAGACCAACATCTCCAAAGTGGATCCACTGCAGTTGTGTTCTCATCTGCAGCATCGTAGACTTTGCTCATTTTCTGTCCGCCTCTACTCAGTCAAAGCAGGTCGGACAACAATCAATTCGGCTCATTACGGGGAAGCATTTACAATTCCCTGGGTATAATAAACAGCCAACAGTGAAGAAGGTTAAATTAGGAAGTCCATGTAATTAGATTTCTGCGAGGGCAATCTGTCTGGACTTTCAAGCACCCAAACAGTATTTGTAGCAGATAACAGACCTCATTGTATTCAGTTCCTTCAACCTTTACTAAAGGGCAAAAAAGGAATAGGGGTTTCAGGACATGATGATTTGCGAGTGTTATTCGCAGCAAAAGTTCAAAATCTCTTTTCTTTTAATTTTAATTTCATTTCATTTTGTTAAAATGTTAATGATGTTTTTGTGCCACTTGATTTGCTTCCCTTTTCAAATAACTACCGATACAATATGCTCAGTCACATATCAAGTCCCAATTCAATTTTAAGGCACTGCTAGTCAACCACTGCCTCTTCGCTGCGCTCAATGGCAATCTGCAATGTTCTTAATTCGCAATTCCTTCTTTTACTGCAAGCTGTGTAAATTTTACAAGACCAATAAAAAGTATCCACCAGGAGCCAAGTCTTCGAATGAATTTTCCCTGCAGAAGATTGCCTATTGATACTGTTCGCTGGACGCAGTAAACATAAGATTACTTGCACCGCACCATGTAAGGTTGTGCATCTCAGACCAAATAATCTCTGAAAGTTTAGAATCATCAATCAGCTCCTAGTTCATGAGACTAGATTTTTATTTACTTTGAATTACGCAACATTTAACTTACGTATTAAAATCTGTTATAAGTAATTCTGAGGTGAGTAGGTAGGAAACACAGGGATGATGTTATGGTAGTATTACACAACCATGGCTCTAGAAATTCTCATTCCTCATATTGTTCTTCTTGTAAAAATATGTAAAAAGTGTCAAAAGGCGTCACCGTGAAACAACGCATGGTTGATCTTATGAATTTACTATAAACGCAATGACTAAATTGTCTCTCACGAAGTCTTCAACACAAGCGTCTTCATTAAAACTTCTAGATGGTACATCATTCAGACATGCTGGGACTTACTCTGAGATAACAAAATCCATGACAAAAAGGGAGAGAAGCCAGACAATTTCGGATCAATTTGGTTCTGCTGAAGATGTCTGAAGTCCTACAGACTTCCTCCTTTTCACATATTTCCGAAAATAAATTAGCAGGTGTTGTTTCTGTGCCAGGAAAATACGTGGGGAGGTGTTTTGGTATATTGTCCTATTTGCCAGACATGATTATATCCGAGTTACAATTTTTGCATTTATTACAACCCATAATATATCAACGTAAACGACACTCTGGAGCATTATGTTTTACTTTCGGTTTATTTGATCAGTTTTTCAGTTGAATGCAATTGCGTTTCACCGCTTCCACTCAGTATTTTAAGACGGACGAAGTATTCAGAAGCAGTTAAAATTACTCTTGGACGCTCAAAGCAAAGGCCCCTTATCTCACAAGCAAACAACAGAGAAGGAAATTGTTTATAGTAAATGAATCGGTGCCTTGAGATTTTACTTCTGGGACGGTTCCTTCGTGTTAGTAAAATGGAAAGCAATTGCAAAAATACGCATAGCAATCACTGCACTTAATAGCATCATTATGCAATAATTGCAAATACTGTTGTGATATATGTTGATTGAATGGGCTTTTATGCCCCATTGTTATGTCAGCAATACGTCAAATCCACACTTTTGTTAGTACTGCGGACCTTATCATTTTTCTGCAATTATTCTCTGAATGCCAAAGCCTTTCCATTCTTTTTGATGAAAGAAACTTTTTTCATATCCTCGAATGAAACAGAAAAACTGGTTGCTCAGTATTGGTCACAAGAAATTAATTAGGAATGGCCATCTTTGATTTTGTATGTCAAATTTTTGACACCAGTTCAGCTGAGAGCATTGAGACAATATGGATTGTAATTAGTCACAATGGAAGTGTCACATTCACAATAGGTCTGAATGCTTTGACTGTGTGACCAGTCAGCTGGAGCCATGCAGTGCCCCTGTAAAAAAGGCAAATTCAGCTGACAAATTTATTCATTTCTGACCAAGTCACTGCACAGTATAAATCGAGCCCCTGTGCATTTGATCCACCTGCTGTGCCCATCAGGTCCACCCACAGACATCAACACACACGCAGCCAACCACACACTAGTGCATGGGGCTGTGTGTGTGTGTTGATGTCTAGTATGGGTCCACCCCTGTAACCTTGAATGGATGTGGACTGTTCAGTTCTCAATTGCAAATGACTCTGCACGTACAAAACCGGCCTATTAGACGGGATCTTTCATCTTTAAAAATGTCATAGAGAATAGCACCTTAAAATAGTCAGATTTTATTCTTTGTAGTTTTACCATGATTATATTTTTGTATATCAATCATAAGAAATTAGAACTTACTTTTGGACGAATATGCCAAATATATTCCATTTTGTGTCCCAAATATCACCTAATAGCTCCGAAAAATCACAAATATGTATACTTACATTCATATTAAAAAAAAAACTTTTATTTTGTAGTTCTGTGATCTCTTGCAAGAAACTGGGGATAAAAAGCTGTCTGACCAACATGCAAGGGAAGAATTCAAGGGTTTACTTGACAAGGTTCCAAGAAAGGACAGGAAGAGAATGTTTGAAATTTCTGGACCGAAAGGAAACACAATGTTGATGGCAGCACTTCAAGCAAACCAGGTTGACCTGGTAAAATTCATGTTGTCAAACTATCCTTACAATTTGAAAGAAGCAAAACAGAACTATCCACTACATGTTGCATGCGCACTTGGACAAGAACCAATGACAAAGGTTCTGCTGGACTTGGGCGCAAAGGCAGACCTACTTTGCAATATCAGAATACCAAATGTGAACACGCCAAGGGGTAAAATGTCTGCATTTTCATTTGTTCTTGATAATGATACTTTCTTGTGTTTACATACATTATTGGAGCATAAGTCCAGTAAAGGGTTCATACCTATGGAAGATCTCATGATAGAAGCTTGCAAAAGAGGTGCTCTTGAGTGCGGTAGGTATCTAGCTGCATGCTGTCCAAAGGAATTATCAGGGCAAGATGATAAGGGATCTCATATGCTCAAGATGGCCCTAGTCTACAATGAACAAATTGCTCATTCCATGCTGGAACTTGGTGCTCAACTTCCAAGTAACATTACAGAGGAATGGCCTACTGTTCTGCATGAACTGTTCTCCTCAGAGACTAAATCCAACATTCTAACTACATCTTCCTTCCTGCTCAACAAAGCGGGTCCTAATCTGCTAAAAACTACTGATGAAGATGGCAACACTGCTTTACACTTGCTGGCATCAAGAATAGGGGAAATGGGCCCTACTGCTCCAGAACTAGTGAAATCGTCAACTGTGGACACACTAACGTACCTGCTAGCTGTTGGCGTAGATGTTAATGCAATTAATAACTTTGGAAACACAGCAATGCATCTGTTACTCATGTGTGCCAGAAGGTAGGAATTGATTGTTAATCTATTTAAAATCTGTGTACAATGTGACAGACAGTACATCGGCGACATATGAAATTATTTTAATTAACAAATGGTTTTGGAACAATAGCTTGCAAAAAACACAGCGTGGATTTCCTTTGCCCCACTTTTGTTATGTACGTATCCAAATTGATGGAAATTTCTTGATTTGTACACGTATGTGTCTATCTATGGACTGAAGAAAAATATTGCCAAACATACTGAACCATTCATATTGATACCGCAGATCCGCCAGTAGAACTGGCTACAGCGAAGAGTACAATTTGAGCGTATTTTGCGATGTGATCAAGATCCTGCTAGACAATGGTGCAGATCCAACCTGTGGAGATTCTCAAATGCTATTTTATGCCACAAGATTATTGCAGGTAACGTTCCGAAAATTATCTCAGCACGTAGAACGAAGAGATGACATCATTGCAGTTAGACCTATTCCAGTAACTTGCACCAAAAATAGAGATTCATATTCATTTTCGAATTTTAGGTAATGAGGCAACAAAATCTAGTGGAATCAGCAAGTACGATGCTTAAAATGTATGAACTTTTACTAACCCATGGTTCTGATATTAATGTCAAGAATTCGTATGGAATCCCTGTACCATTGCAGGTTGGTAATGTTAAAATGTTCCAAATTTAATACCATGTCACAAATTTGTAAAACATAGATAATATTTTCGGAAATGCATTATATATTAACTGTTACTTCATCCCTGAAAATGGTTTAAATAAAATATTGTTCTGCAAACATCAGATAAATAATACAGTTGGTATCCTTACTGTGACAACTCCATTGAAGCGCCCAGTCAATTGTTTCATTGTTATAGGTGTTACAAAAGATTTTGCATCAAACAAACTTCGTGGAGCGACACTATGATTTCCCAGTGAACTTTGTGATGGAGGTTTTTCAGTTATTTCTTGAACACAACCTGGATTTGACAACATCTATAGCCTACAGAGATCCACAGTCCAACAAGGAGCATGAAACAAGTTACATTACAGAGATCATTGCTGCAGTTGATAGGTAACTGGTTTGCACGTAAAAACACAATTTAATAAGCATGAAATAAAGATGTTTAACGTATTATCATGATCAACGACCTTTAAATTATTTTTCATTCCTTTGACAGGCATACATTTCAAAGAAATCAAATCAAGTTGCAAGATTTCAAACCACTAATAGAGATGCTGGTAAGTAAGGGGGGAGGAGCTGATCCACTACCATTCACCAACGCTCCTGAAACATGTCATACTGCATACACATCCGACAAGGAAAGTGTTCTGCATCAGGCTATATTACATATTGCAGTATATTGTCAGCCTTGCGAGAAATGTGCTGTAGCTCTTGAATGTCTATTGATCCTCTTGCAAACTCTTGATCCTGCTGAGGCTGACAAGTTTGGTAAAGATCTGATGACAGACTCGACCTGGGAACATCTGGGTGAAAACGCCTCTTTAACGATAGAAAGAAAGAAGTTAGTGAGTGATGTTTTGGAAAGTCACAAAAGTCTACAAAAATTTTGTCAAGTTAAAGTCGCAAAATGTCTAACATGGAAGTTGGATACAAGGCTCGATGAATTACCTATTCCAAAGAAATTGATGATCTTTCCCTGGGATAAAGATACTTCACAGAATTCTGAAGACGGTAGTTCTTTACCAAGTTCAACTTCTGGAAGTCCAGATCACAAAGCTAAACCACAAGACTCTGAAAGTGACATATGGGATGATAAAATCACCGAGCCTGAAATAACTTTGTATCGTAAAGCTCAAAATGCTAAAACTGATGAAGAAAGCACTGCTGAAACAAACCAGAATGACAGCTTGCATGATCTCGATAATGATGGCAGTGGTACAGATGATAATCAAACTGCTAAAAGTAAGCATACGGGAAATCCTTGGGATGAAGAATTTGGTGTTCAAAGTATGGGTGAAATAGATTTTGTTAGTTTGAATAGAGACTTAAAGGACAATCAGGACGTTCAGTCCACTGCACATAATCAGGCGAAAGATCAATCGAATAAAAACAGTGAGATTAAAACTTCAGAAGACGATCAGGGCTCCGAAATCGGTGCAGATTCCAGTGACAAAGCTACTAGCACACAGGACAATGAATCCACAAATGCATTACAAGTCAATGTTGGCCAGAATAGGGTCGATCAATCGGTTGATTCAGTTGAAGTGAAAAATAAGAATATTGTAGGAATAGACGGGGAAGAATATTCTGACAATAGCATAAGCATTAGTGAGACCAGCAGGTCTGCATCACCAATCAGCAGAAATGACATTAAACTGGATGCAGATCTCGAAAATACCCCGTCTAAACGATTCGAATATGAAGACAGCGATGATGAGGAAAAAATCAAAACGAACAATAATGCCAAAGGAACAGACGATAAAGATGCGAAAGGTGAAATGAAAGAAGACGATGAAGATGCAAAATCAGATGATACAAATTCTGTGGATTAACTTTTAACCAATGTTAGTGTAGGGTCTCTGGGTACTACATGCCGAACTTCCCCATACATTTGTCTAAAGGCAAAAAATTGTCGAGGAGTAACGATGTGATAACCAAACTCGGAGACAAAGTCTATTATGACTGGACTCTGTGATACGAAATGATTGTGTCAAATTAATTCTCTTCCTCTCGGTGAAATCATTTTAACAATGTCCGTGCAACTAGCAGATAAGCCAGTCGAGCCATAATTCATAAATCAAATAATTTCCAAATTACCACCAGTTCTCATAAAGTTGTTAAAATGTTTGTACTTAATTATATTTCATACATTTATATCCAACGTTTTTGTCTGTCAATTAAACCAATATTCGCAATACTTTTCATGTTTTATCCGGACATGTAGGTATACAGTGTAATATAGTTGTCCATACATCTTCACGATTTTTAGTGTTTTACAATGTACTACAACTGTGGGATGGCTTTGCCGCTTTCAACGTGTTGCTTATTTACGTTCTTGGGTATACTACTGTAGAACCTATCTTGAACGATACTCAACTTTTTCCACACAAAAGTGTCTTGAAAGGCAGGGTGTCGCTCAAGGCAGGGTCATTTAAACTGGTTTAACTACTTTATATACGATGGAAAAGTGTAGTAAGACAGGATGTCGCTCAAGACAGGTTCTGCTGTACTGCACATGTATTTTACAGCTTGATACCAGAAATATACATGCACGTTTGTGTTTAGTCAAAGTGTCATAGTTACGATGTATTAATTAAATGTTTTATATCTGTATACTATTATTTCTTGAAGTTTTTTTTTTCAAACAACTGGTGGTTTTCTAGTGTATATACTGTATTTGTATTTTTTGCACCAATTTGAAGAAATAAGAACACATTTTTAGTTCCAAACAAACGACTATCATTCCCCAAATCACATCACTCGCATAAACGAAGGAGTTTTACCTCGAATTTCCAACTCGCAATACACTTCAGTTATCCTTCATTGATATCTGGTGCATGAAACTTTTTAAGTTAACACACATGTACGCTTATATATTTATATAAATGTATTGTGGACGTGCAATATTAAGGCCTGTCAATATCTGTGATACATTGTATATTGGAGGGTGGATTATCAAGAATTGGAAATATGAGGGTTAATATGTAGTGCAAAGAAAGAAAAATAAAGGTAATGAAAAATACAAAGTTTATTCTTTATCTTTGACAAGAATAGGTCATAAATATACATAATAAACAAATCAGATGTGTTTGTACAAAACAAAATGACAGTATAGTTAACGACAGTAGCCATACATACAGATTAAAAGTGCCGGACTCGCTTATCAACAATTACAAACACATTCATCAATACTAAATGTACAATTATCTACAGAACTCTTTAATTTAGCAGTTGGCACATACATGTACATAGATATACCGGTGTGGTGTTACGTGTACATGTATAACACACATTTCTGTGGTTATTTATCCCCGTAGTGAAAATACATTGTTTGGACCACTTTCTGAGCATTTGTGAACAGCTTTCATCGCCGTATGTCTGTACAAAAGTGGTAGTGAGCTAACCTGCAAAATTTCCTCGGTCAAAGATCGAGATTAATCAAAACAAAAATATATATTGCATATCATCTGTATACTTACTCGATTTGTAATGATACAAGACTTTCTACAATGGCCAACGATATCTAAAATTTGTCTCGTATCCTTGTACGTGTTCTCCATTAAAACTGGCTTAGAAAATTGCACAAGTGTGTTCATCTTTCGTTGGTATTACAATATCATTATTTAGAAGTGCATCACACTTGTGGCGCTTCACAATCTGTAATAACATGATAATGGAAATCGATATGTACAACTAATTATGCCCTATTCAGTAGTTCAGTAGGAATCATATGAAGCGAATGACTTGTGAAGGAGACCTCTTTTTGAAAGGAAAGGAGACGGACAGAGGTATATTGCACGTCTGTTTAAAATATTTGTAGAAGTGCCGTCCGATTTTCACACTCTTAAACACATTCGCTTTAAACAAACCCGACCTGATGATTAATACATGTACATAGATAATTCTAATTGTACAATTCTACAATTTTCTGACAACTCATATATCCATACATGCTATGTTTTCTTTATCATTTTGTATCACATACCATGAGACATCATAGCCTAATCGGTAAATTTTACCATAAATATCGGACAGCGAAATATCCTAAGGCTACATTTACAATTGAATTGGTGCTTTCATTCACCGTTTAGCCTTGTAGGATTTTCAAATGTTCACACGATATCAGGAGATGCTTGTTCGGTTCTGAAACAGGTACACACTGACTACGACGTGTGTTGGGAATGTCTTTCACACTGTACACACTAAATGGCTTCATCCCTTAAATAAATGAGATCCTAGTCATTTCTACCTTGCCTCTTGTTTATTCTTTGGAGGACGGAATGTGCCTTTGGACTTCTTTCCTGCTTTTTTATTCCAAGTTTGCCAACTATTTACTCTTCCTTGTCTCGTCTCCTACAAAACACAAAGAATTGTCAAATTTTATGGTCAAAGAAGTACTCCATGTTAAGTTAGTTAAAGTTAAGTTAATTTACTCTTGATATACCGCACATTTCAAGGTACTGAAGCCTTATCAACAGCAGTTTACAACTTTTAACTTCCCAGCCAGGAACTCACCCAACCTTGGTGTGAGCAATCCCTCAAGTGAGCCATCACCTCATGATGATGAGATGAGGTGGCAGCTAAACATCCCCTGTAGGGTCGCGCACAATCCTGTCCTCCCACATAGGGCTGGTATCAATTTTACACCTTGGTCTGATGAGGCTGTGATTTACTGAGACACTGCCCAATGTCTCTTCCCTGTCTGGGAATAGAGCCCGGGTCGCCTGTGCAGCAGTGCTTCACGTTAACCACTACACTACAAGGCTCACTCGACTACACTACGGGGCTCACTGCATGTACTAACATTTCCAAAACAAGTTTATTAGTCTATGTAAAGGTACAGAATGGCTTCTCCCTGGTTCTCCCTCTAGTTTGCTAACAGATAATGCTAACACAGTAGGTTAACATTAAATATAATTTATTGCTGAAGTCTGTAGATCTTACAGGTGACACT
>JBCAUI010009681.1:0-10036 GCA_038406195.1 Haplosyllis anthogorgicola | reverse complement strand
CTTGTTTACACGGCCATCTACACCAATTATCGCCCACAATAACAAACTTTTTAGTGGTTTGATTCGCTATAACTCATGAATTTACTGGATAAATACATTACAAAGGGGTTCTATGCAGTGCAAAGAAGTAGGAGAGAACCAACATTTTCATGTCAAAAACCCTTCATTTCGAAAAATCACATTTTTGGCATTTTTTCCAATTTTTACTCACCTATTTTGGCGCGAAACCGAACCGAACGTCGTCTGCTGCGGTTGTACTACCAAATATCGATGGTTCGCTTCGCGTTGGTGCTTTCATAACTTCTAAAAGTGGATGCTTTCAAAAAATACGTGAGTTTGAATTGAAAAATGACGAAAAACGCAAGTGGTTCGGTATAGGCGCCCCTAGTCTATCAAAGAAGATCAAATCAGCTACAAAGAAAAAACTACCTACTCCAAACAAATTGAAGAAGCCTCAACAAACAACGACAAGTGCAAAAAGGGAACAAAAAAACAAAACGTATACTAAATAACCCAGCATGTCATCATTCATGAAGCCTCTATCAGACAATACAGTGTGACCAGCATGCACTGAAGGTGAGAAAGCGAGAGTCAGCCAAATTACCATGAACAATACTATGAACTTGATAGTGTCCAACAACATCACAAATGAAGGACCGACCCCCCAGGGAAATGAGGATACCAATCCCCTGAAGAGGTCCTTCCCAGATTAGCCCTATCAATCCCAACAAACCAACTATGTCCGGCAAAATGGATGATAAAAATGACAAATCCCCTCCTGCCATGACAGATAGTCCTAATGCAATCAAAAACACCACTCCAGAAATAAGATGTATCTTCACAGAAATCCTAAAATTGAGAGACAAACTTAAGAGCAACATCACTAGCATGAACACCACTCTCACTGAGAACACCAAACCTGTCTCATCTCTACAGGAGAAATTAGCCAAAGTGTCAGTACTAGAGGGCAAACTAACTGATGTTGAAACCCAGCTGGTAACAGTAGAAACCAAAGTTGATGCTCTTGAAAAGGAAAATAAAGATCTAAAAGCACGATTAGAAACACTACAATCAAGCACGAAATGTCAGAAACTGGTAATGACTGGTCTGAATGAGGAAGGCTGGGAAACCCCAGAAACAACCAGGAATGCAGTAAACAGAGTGATCTGGCACACCACCAGCAGTGCCGACCAAGTAGAAGGTCTCTTGAAAACCCTTGAACAGATGGGAAAGGCAAGGCCCTCCTAGGTCCAGGAAAAGAAGACCAATCATAATGGAATTTGCATATCAGTCAGATAGGTATCATCTGTTAAATAAACGAAAACTCCTCCAAAAAGGAGTGTTTTTAGATGAGAAACTACCTGAAGAAATTATAAAATCCAAAAACTACCTTAGACCCATTTATAGAATGGTAATCAGAAAGGACAAGTACAAAGGTAAATATCGTTGGGATGGGGGAGATCTTTTGATCAAAGGCATCAGATACAACAAATCAAACCTGCAAGACCTTCCAGAAGGCATAAATCTTATGATGTCCTGCCAAAGATCTAATGATGCATCATTCTGTTTCTTTGGTCAACATCATCCATTATCTAATATGCACCTGGCCCCCTTTGACATCAATGGTGTAAAGTTCCATACTTCTGAACAATACATTCAGCATGCCAAGGTGGTCCACTTCAAGGATTTTGAAACCTCAGTAAAAATCCTTGAATGTGATGACCCATTTGACTGTAAACAACTAGCCAGGGAAATAAAAGGCTTTGACAAACAAGTATGGCAAAATGTAGGTAAAGAGAAAAAATGTAGGTAGGTAGGTAAAGAGAAATATTCAAGCAGTTTAATCTCTACAGTATGCCGTTATTTGATCGATTCAATGATTTTATGAAATCTGAAAAAGATGCCATCATGCCAAGATGTGAAAGACTGCTAGCCAAAAAGAATGGCTTGACACAACAACCAAACAAGTTGTCAAACTGGATGAGATAGCCATTTTGGGCCTCTGTAACATGCTAGACATGCATGCATGTGTGCTAATCGATAACAACTCCCCATGGACCACAATTGACGCATCTGATATGGACAACAAGGATGCCATTTTACTACTAAGTCAGGCCAGACTGGTGTACTTTGGTAATAATCTGTTTGGCAAACTCAAACCAGTTCAAACCACTAGTCACTAGTATGATACACATTCAAGCCACTCAGGTAAGAGAGTCAGCTACAAACAATTGTTAAGTGATGAAGGAAAAGACGATGTGGGCAACTCCCCAACCTTTGAAGGTCCACCAGTCTCAAAGAGTTGTAGGCATGGTAACAATACACCTGCATAGTTATAACACACGGTTACAAAACAAAGAGATACCCATAATGTTGTCTGCACCAGATGGGAAAATTAAACATGAGCAAGCAATCAAGAAACTGCCCCATAACAATCGTAACCTGAGACCACGCCACCCCTCAAGTGCACCAATAGTGACTACATCTGCTACAGATCCTGTAAGCACATCAGAAGATGATGACATACTATTATCAATACTGAAGCAATGACTATCCAAGCTGAAACTCCCAACAAGTGCTGCAGATGGCCCTGCCAGCAGAACATGCCAGAAACTAAACACCAAGGTCCTACACAGCACTGGAATCACCATTCACAGGGCAGGAGGCAAACTCAACGTAGACTGTTGGAATACCTAAACAAAGAAGCAAACCCTTCATTTCATGTGAATTGTGCAACACAAGGTGTAGTGACACTCGAACCTTAAATGTCCATTACCGACAAGTGTATAAGATTGACAAAAAGTGTGACATTTGCAATAAATGCTTTAGCACACCAGGATCGTATAAATAACACATGTACCTACACCAAGAGCAACCACACAAATGCTCAAAGTGTGCTCAATCCTTCTGCTTTGCTAGCCTGCTGAACTGCCACTTGATCACCCACCAAACCAGGGCACAGCATGTGACATGTCACCAACTGCCACAAGTGGTTCAAAAGGGTAGGTGACCTAAAACAGCACATTGCAGACCATGACAAGATTGTGTGGAACTGCCATCTGTGCACATATTCATTGTTCAGTAAACATCTACTTAAAATACATATGAAAGTGCACCAGGAGCCAGGCCTAAAGTGCAAGCTGTGTGGTGCCAAATTTCGCCATTCACAGCAGTTGAAAAGGCACAGAACGGTGGGCATTCCCATTCCATCCATGGAAAAAAAGTACTGATTAATAAATTGTTGGCATAACCATCTGACTTATCCTAGTATAGTGAGGAGTATGTCTGGTTAAAACAGTAAATTTATTAGCATAACACTATGTATTGGTTTATGGAAACTAAATTTGTTGGCATAACCAAAACAAGCTGTGTGCTTATCTAGACATAAATTGTTACTGATAGTTAATTATTCTTGCAAATAATCATTTCAACGCCACTGTAAATTTGTTGACTAACACTGATATCTCACTGTGATTAGGGGTTTGTGAGTTATACGTTTAATCAAGACTTAGCAGAAGATTTAACAATCGTTCGATGATAGATAAATATCATTTTGTATTGCATTATACAGTAATCGTAATTTGATGATATTGTCTCTAGATTTTGTTGTCATAACCTTTGTGCTGCATGGAGGGATATTATAATATAAGCGTCTACTTGCTATAGTTTAAATGATCATTAATACATAAGACAAAGTAAATTTGTTGCAAATGCATACTTTATTTCATAACTGTTTTACTTTATATCCAAGTTAAATATCAGATTGAAATACAAATACACGTAAACTCAAATTGGTCACTATCATTTAAAAGTGTATCACAAGGAGCAGTGATAAAGAACTTAGATGTTGTGCTGTTTTTATTTATTTTTGTCTATTTTGTGTTATTATAAAATCAAGAAACTAGATTGTGGTTATATAATAAGAGGTGCAGACACTGATCCATTGGTACAATCATAGATTTAGCCTGCACCCATCACTTATAACTAACCAAAACCATTGTCTACTTCAAAATATCCTTTGTATTACAAATATGTAGATTTATAAGTGACAAATAAATATACAATACAATACGATAATATACTGTTACAAGTTATTGGAAATCAGAGCTAGTATGTTTCTTCAATACATATCCTCGCACAACAATTACACATTACAATTGAACTTGTATTGCATGAAGGTAAATTCTTTCAATTATCTACCTACTGGTGACCTTGGCCTATGTTACAATATAATTTACAGTAATTACCAATTGGTGATTGATTGTTCGGCCGTTCCTGGGGGAAACGAAACTGAGAAATATGCGCTTACTCTATATCTAGATCAATGCAATGTTCCATACAAGTGTTGATAAACAGTGGAAGATATATATTGTTGAAAAACACGACATTTGTAGTTTTGAGGCACACATTTAAAAAGTTTTAAAAATTAATTCGTTAGTCTAGCTCACCCCCGATATGTTGCTTGGACGCGCTCAATTCTTCAGTGACAACAACTTATAAAAACAACATGATAAAATATATTTTATAAACTGGTTTTTTTGTTTTTTGTTGTTGTCCTTTTTTATAAAAAAAACCAAAAAACAAAAAGAGGTTATTTGTTATTCCTAATGAACATAGTTGATTCAGACTTTCACTCACACTCGTGTTAAATTCAGTTTGTACCTAAGTTGACTTCTAATCATTTGACCCAAATTTTCTTCATTTCATTTCATTTTCTTCACATAAAGCATCACCTCTATGAGAAGGAAAGTAATAAAGTTAAGCCCTGAGCTTAGATGAAATTTGTCTATCGACGGTTCCGTCAAAATTAGACTGGGTGAATTCCTATCAATCTACGTAAAGTATGTGATCCATCATCTGAAATAAGGTTCACAGTACCTAAACTTGGAATCCTCGACAAATAGGTCTTGATATTTCTTACAGATTTGTTCGCAATAAACTTTGGTGTCAGATCATGTGCAACTGAAATTTATTTTGAAAACAACATTCGCAAAAAGAGTGATAACGGAATCATCGCTTTTGAAGAGAATCACCCTTGTTCTTTCAGTTTGCATGTTATCAAGTACATTGGCGGATCTAGGGGGGCGCGGGAGGCGCCCCCCCCCCTACGGCCCAAAGTTTCTTTCTTTTCATGCAGTTTTTCTCGATTTTTGGGCGAAAATAGGTGAAAAAAATGGATTGGCGCCCCCCCCCCCCACGGGAAATCCTGGATCCGCCAATGAAGTACACAACTAAAATGACCAAATATGAATAACCTTAAAAATGATAGTTTCGTTTCAGTAGTTTGATACTTGTCAATATTAAAAATGACAATTCATATCTGTACATTTCAATGAGTTGAACCTTGGTTCTCTTAACTACTACAGTAATTACTCGGAACAAACGGAAGTTCCTTCTGTAACAGGAAGATATTTTAATCATAGTGATTCATGTCATCTTACAGAATATCACACTCTCTAACACTACCAATCTTCGGAAAATACAAATTAATGGCTACATTGGCCATATTTTCCACATTTGATATTTGAATCAATCACGAACAAACAATTCAGACCAAATTAGTTCACATCGTTCATGGCTTCAGTACGAATGGACAGGTGGTGTTTATGGCAAGAATTCACACATTTCGGAACGAAACAGCTTTACGGTCTAGGGTTTCGTTACGTGACAGTGTCAGTAATCCTACGTGAAAACATCATTAAGACAGTCGATATTTTCTGTTAAGTTCCCCGTTGTTTCTCAAAAGATCCACAAAACATAACGGCGCCAGTTGAAAAATTTGGGCTTTGGTCGAAATAAACTCCTTTTCACTTGTGATTATTCTTTATGTAGAAAAATATGACAGACGGCATCTGACATATTATTTGATAAATTTAAATTCACCTTCAAGCAAATACTTGCGGAATTTAAGTAAACTACGGACGTACACAAAAATTATAAATACAAACAGCCAATAAATAGATTGCACTGTGCATGTGAAGTGTGCATTTTCTAATAAAGTTGTAGCAATGTCGTGAACTTAATTGATTTCGTTAGACTGTAGTTTTACAAAAAACATATAACGTATCTGAAACATTTATTGAATATAATTTTCACTTGCTACCGAATACAAGTTTCATTTTCGAGCAGGAAACTACCATTACGAACAATCAAACCGTAGATTCTCAAGGGCGTATTATTTGATGTGCAGCAAACTGGTAATTCATGTCATGTGTACAATTATTTAATAAAAACAATTGACTTTTCAGCGCCGTTTGACTGGCAGCATCAGCCCCTAATTGATGCTCACTTCCATCTCAACAAGTTCATTCGGCAGAACAGCTTTTAACACTGAATCCTACGAGGCAAAATTTCTGATGTAATATTTCCTCACAGCAAAACTGGATATATTTGTTGTGATGTAAAATAATGCTTGATGGTGGAAAATATATATAACATGTACTCTGATCGAGATGAATCTAGTAATGGGTTCGACAAACCTTTCTTTGTCTTCGTTTATCTTAGTTTTTGTTTAGTTTGTTTTCCACAAAGAAATATTTCACACAGTGTCCATCGCATTGTTACGCGAATGGCTTCCCCTGAACCTATTCTTAATGTTATTTAATCTTACTTGCTTCGAATGAACTCATATCAGCATATAGTTGAATACTGTACATCATTGGAACACTGAGAACAATCAACTTTGGAAATCAAAATTCATGGCTTGGGATGATAAAAAGATCAGCTCGCAATCCCCTTATGGCCAATATCAAATCAGTAGACTTCATAAAAACGTGTACTCGTATGAAGCACAGGAAATTATCAATATTTAAAGGTTCAACAATTCCACGAAGGCACTTTGTGTTTTAAGATTCGTTGTCTGGATGTACACTTTCGAATACATAAACTAAGTTGAATACAAGCCTTCACTTTTCAATACATAAAGCTGAATACAACTATACATTTTCGAATCCCATGAGAGCAAGCTTGCCTATTGAAACAGGGAACCCCCCTGGCTGACAGCTCCAGGAGGTATCCTCGTGCTAAATTTCCTGGGCATGGTTTGAATTTCATAATAGAAGCTTGCTTTATTAATATCCATTTTGGCATTTCAAAAAGACTCTTCCCAAAAGAGCTTGGCAATGTAAATAACTTACAATGCAGGAAAATGTAGGTTTTTTCTGGAAATTCGAAAATATATAGAAGCTAATCAATGCAACAAACCCCTCTGTATACTTGGATACAAACGTAGATTGATCATGGCCCAGGTTAGAAAGGGGTGTTAGGAGTTGTCAGCTGAGCCTTCGGGGCAGTCCTGCAGTGATAAAGTTGTTGAACATGGGTACGACTTCGAGGTTAGATTGGTTTATATCTTTTCTTGGTATACACCCAACAAGGCAACCATGTGTTGCCGGATAGGTTTTCCTTGTGTGGCTGCTGAAATGGGGTAAAATTTGATGCGTAAATTGCCTTGAGCTATTTTTAAACCAACCAGGTCTATTTTTGGATGGACACTCCCGACAACGCAAACCAGGTCAATAAATAGGTTGGCAAGTACATGGATACTTCCCACCCTATTCTATTACTCACTAACCTACAGTTGGATACTCATGAATAGGTGAAATGAGTACTTCTGCCGAGTATTTATCCTCAACACTTACATACTGACAGCTAATGTGCAGATGGTTGAGCCTAAAATAATTCCCTCTGATTTACTTAAGGTCCTGACTCGAGGTGAGAGTCAAGAGATTACTTTATGGAACGAACATTCCTTTGGCTCTGTTAAAATCTAGACACTTCCGATAAAATCATCTCCACCAATCTTTATCAAGTTCAGTTGTATCAATTAATATTAATTAATCAGTAGTGGGGTAAGCACTAATATTTTTGTCTTCCCCACCGTAAACCGTTGTCTGTTACGTCAACTTTTATCTTGTTAAAATGATAAAGCAAGCAGATCACAGACCGGACAAAGGAATTCTCACGAATTTCATAATCCCATTTGTATGTCGCGGTAAATTCCGCGTAGATTTCTCGAGACAACCCAGATTTAAAGACAAATTAGGTTCCACAAAGCGACATTGGTCATGCGTCCTCCCTTGACAGTAACAATGTAATTACGGCATTCTACGGGGTATTCGTTCTGATTTGTAATGGTATATTAATGCGAACCTCTGCACTGTAATTAGTTCGTAATAAAAGACTCCAGATCCCAATCTTCTTTACTTGCGGCCTTATTGATTACAAGTTGTGGCAGCTCAACGATGAGTCCGGAATACCAAATAAGATTAATAGTTATACTAAGACGGGCATCATCAGTAGATGCAACTAAATTAACTTGATATAAACTCAATATGAACCTCATAAACCCAACTCAACTATGTTGTACTTGCAGACAAGATGTTCAGAGAACCAACCCTGTGTGTGGGGATAAACTTTCCATTGTTTGGCAACACATCATCTAAACCGTCTTCCGATCGATCTATAATCAACTATTACAACAGTGCAACTTGTTACCTCGTTACAAAAACACGGTAGTCCTAATTTGGGGTCAGAAATAAGAGAGTACTGTCCTTTTAATAACGATGCCAATGACATTATCGTCTTGGCGTGCAAACGTTGATATCTACCATCTTACTTCGCTCCAAATTCCTCCTTTCGCGCCAATGTTTACTGCGCATAGAATCAAATATATTTATTTCCATAAGCGTCGGGAACAATTGACTGAAATTGTCCTATGTAAACAACTGCTTTGGTCAAATAGTACTCTTGAGCAAAAATTCATCCCAAAGATCTATTCACAATGTAATTATCTATTCCCTTACGAACCAGCAAATTCAATTGTTGCACTTTACGCTTTTGACATATGTAACGCAGCTGAAAATGATAAATATTGTTGACTTGCAATAGGTCCTACAGCTCTTCGGAAACCCATTAAGAGCCCATGACCGGAACATATTAACATCAAGTTATGACATGACCCTAAGGATGGAGCCAACATGCTTTTACGGAATCACTTCGGAATCAAAGTCTCCACGTGTTATTTTCCTGTACGCTAAACACTGTAGAAAGAAATAGGTTTAACATTTTCCTTTTCTATTTTTTGTCTCTGCTATTGTGTAACCTGACATCGTGACTGTTTAGTTTTTTTTATAAATCTGGCAAAGCTTAATTTTGCAACAAGATTAAATTTGGACTGCTTTATTGAATATAAACGACGTCTGTTCACCATTCTTTTTTTAATAACGCTGTTAGAAACTTTAGCAGGAGTCACGTTCAACTCGATTCAGTATAATTAAGCTCTATTTTTATCATTTATATAAATATAAAACTCCAATTTTGTAACATGACTAGACTTCATGAAAACTTCGATTTTTCGTCATTTCTTGCCACGGAAAACTTCGTAATTTGTAATGTCTGCCTAAAACAATGGGAAAAGAAAAGGAAAACAACTAAAGGATTGTCTTTCCGTTTATCTTTAATTTTACCTTTCTCTTAAAAGAAGACTATAAAAATGCCATTGTCCGCCTGCTTCTACGCCAACACACACACACATGTACCGGACATACCTCTCACTGATTCAGTAAATCATAATGGACATCATCTTCCCTCGGTGGTCCATAAGATTCTAGTGTTGCGATTTACGCTATAGGCATCGCCAAATGGTTACCTTGCCTTATATGATACGATGAATACGATACAAGCCAAACAAAATGCATTCATGCAGACATAAACCTGTTAACTTGATCGACTGTTCTGTATTCATTGTCACAACATAATCAAATTATTTAAGCCATTTTACTTTAATAAGCAGTATTACAGTCCATATGCGTTACAGTATGAATGTAAATAGTGTACAGTTTGGCAACCTACAATTTTTAGTCAAAGAATTATGCTGTAACTTTGTTTCTGTAAATAACAAATGCGTAAGTTGCAATCCAAATCGACTAGCATCAATCGGTGGTGAGGCGGAGTGAATGCACAGAGCAAGCGAAAGCTTAAAATTAGTTCTATAACGTTTATTCCATCATTGGACATCTTCAGTAATAGTTATTAA
>JBCAUI010009680.1:0-22298 GCA_038406195.1 Haplosyllis anthogorgicola | reverse complement strand
AGTAATACATTATCGGATTGACATGAATTCTTCTACAAGCACAACCAATACGTCCGAGAGGAATCTTATTAAATTAAAATGAAAGTAATAGTGATATTGCTGTCTGTATCTTTAATGAGAAATTTATGAAAACTAAAACGTAAATAACCTTGGACCACCTCCAAAGTTTCGTATGACTGTTGGGAAGACGCAGGTAAAACCCAAATGGCAGTAAGGCTAAATATTTATGTAAATGTAGCATTTTGTAGCATTTTTCTAAGAGTTGTAGGTAACGTGATAACTAATTTGAGATCGTCTGATTGGAAACTTGATACAGGTTTCCATTAGATATTCTACTTTCACAAGTTGAAAAGTCATTTGGAATACTTGAAATTGTAGACCTAAAATCGTTAAACATAATAATGACTTAAGAACTAATCTTTTTATTAGAAATAAAAGTGAACATGTGAAAGATTTAGAAGATTACCTTGACAGATGCTGAAATTACTATTATACAATTTGAAATTTAACAATTAAGTTAAGGTGCAGACTTGTTACTTATGTAGAAGATAGATATCTTACAGTACTTCAAGGGACCTGCCAAGCTGGATTAGTGTCAGTAAGCACAGATATTCTTATGGGTTTAATCCCACATTTCTTTTGCGTCTTTAGAAGATTTGAAATGCCTTATAAGGGTACCATTCAAAAGTGAATAGCAATGGGATAGGTAGCAAAGGTAAAATTAGCTGGCGTTTAAAATCTTGAGTGGTATTTACAATACAAGCAAAATCACCCAATAATGATGTGAGGGGCTCTATTTTGGAACTGACCATATAATTATGAAAAAGATAGCAATCAAGTAGCTCGTAATGAGAGCCTGGCTTTCTTTAGAGGCCTTTTGTGAGTCGCTTGTCTGTGATGTTCTCGAGATAAGTCAGGTATTTTTCACCTAAAGGTATCGCTATCATACACATTGGGTATAAATAGACAGAGATGGATAAAATAGTAGTTTATGGGACATGCTTTCCTTCGCAAGTTTATTCTGATTGAAAATATAATTTACAAGTTCATAAAACTACTAACGTTTTTGTAACGTGAAAGAAATGACAACTCAAAGTAATTTATTGTGTTCGAAGCAGCCCAGTCTCTGATGGGCAAAAGCAATTAACCGAAGTATAACCGCAAGTAAGCGTTTTGATTTTTGTTAGAAACGTTATAAACTACGATCAGTACAAGTGAATCTGAGTTTTTAAGCAAATTGATTCAAATAGAAAATATGTCAAACGGAAAACATGCAAGTGACGAGTAATTTCATCAGTTCATGTATTTGCGCGTGCGTGCGTGCCAGTCTACGTGCGTCTGTGTCATACTGTCACAACTAGTGAGATGTAGACAAATTAGTCAAATATGTGAGATTCCATGATTTGGTTGAAAAAGCCCCTTCATCGACTATTGACCAAGCATGGAAAACCCCCATTCCACAACACTTACATTCACTCACGGTCTAAGTCTACAGTCACCTGTACTATCACATCTTATAAACGGGAGGTGGAAAGTACTCATTACTGCAATTATATGTGATTAGAATGCACATTTACTTTCATCAGGTGAGTCAATGCAGTCCAATACCTCAGCTGCTATTTCATTTACTCATAGAAGGCTTACCTGCAGAGGGTACCTGCAGAAAGAGGATATTGGGTTTGTTCAGGAGGCATGGTGTGTTTTCTGTTGAAAGGATCCCTTCTTTTTAGAAAAAGCTGACTTTTTGTGAGTGGTTTAGTGGTGAAAGATTATTGAAAATGTAAACTTAAACTTTTGACATCTGATTTGTAAAGTTTAAGAAGTAAATGTTCAAGTGCGTAGAGTAAAAAAATTGTACGGCGCATATTTATCATGACATTGGCATTATTTTGAATTTATAATTTACTTACAAAAAAAGTCACTTTTTCTGCTTTAATTCAAATATAGTTACAGTTATCAGATTTCAGTGGAAAATAATTCTAAGTAAGTTGCTTCAACAATACGAAGTTAATGAAATATTTATAATTAGTGTGTTTGTGACGTTTCAAGTGACAATATGAGTCTGGAAGGGAATACGCTTCCGTTTGCACTTTGAAGTTCATTTTAGCCCTTTGAAGTATTTTTAAAGGATCTTTTTACAAATTAAGTGCTTGAAATTTCAAAACACTGCTCGTGATAATAAAATATGATACATGCATCATGCACATCCTATCTCCTTTACCTGGCACTTCAAACAAAGAAAAGGTGCGAATGATTGTAGGACCAGCAAGTAGCCATTCCGGAGCACACTGGATACGATAGCCAGAGGCAGATCCATAATTGGATCTTATGATTACAGCACTTATGATTACACCAGCTGGGTTCCACTAGTATAAGCAATGAGCCATGTACAAGCCACTGACACCTCTGTAGAAATTTTATCGAGGATTTTATCGAGGATTATGCAAAATGATGCTATTCCTTACATATAAGTGTGATACTATGCGGTGATAAAGTAAAATCAGTGTCTAATAAGAGGGGTGATTAGGATTTTGTTACAGGATCGCACAGGAAATTAATTTCTAAAATCTGGAGTAATGCTGCTCCTGTTCTTTGTACGGGATGTGTTATTCTTGTGCAATAGATATCCGGTCTAAAGTCATGTTCTTTTTGTCCGCTATGCACTAATGTCTTTAGAGTAATAGAATAAAAGGAATCTATAAGAGTCACCCAAGAGAAATTTCTCGTAATAGTGGATGTAAAAAGGCAAGAAGCAAGACATGCTCAAAGAACATCAGCCTATTTAATTTCATTACATAACCTCGTATCTCAGTTCGTGGGAGTATAATTTAATATAACCATATAATTTATAGTAAAATAACTACATTAAGACCCTTTCAAAGTTTCCCTTACAGGCAGCAGTAGTTGTACAATAACTTCAGAAATAAAACCATAGAATTTTTTGAATCTTAACGTAGACACTTTTTAACAGGCGAGTCATAGTCACTTGTCAATCACCTGCCTTGCGTTTCGCTCTGAGATATTTTCCTTGGTAAGATTAAGGTTTATTTTACATGCGAGCGCTTTCAAATATGATTGTTTTTATTAGTGATATCAGGGGTTAGGATATGGGTATCTGAAGGCCGTAAGCTATGTGTACCGCCAGTGGTACCGCCTGAAATAATTTGGGTGCAGATGCAAAAGGATAATAACGGTAGTAACGTAGTAATGTTTGTAGTGAGCAAAACTCCACGAGAACATATTTATTGTTTCCCTTTTGCGTATCCTATGTTTACAAAGAGCCCAATTACTCACTTTGTCTGCATAAAGTCCACAGAATTGGTGGGTATATGTTCAAAAAGTAACCGCACCACTGTGGTGGTGCCCCTGGCATATTTGCATCTGGTACCACTAGAAAACTCGATGAAGCGTCGTATACCCAAAAAGCTCTGTGCCTGCCAGTTTGCTGTGTTGATACCCAAGCTTAGTGTGGGCAAATACACCACCTTGCAGTTGCAGGGGGTCGAGATTAGCTTATTTTGTCCGAATACTCCCCGTGAGGAGTTCATTCTCTCAAGTGGTTTGCCTGGAGAAACAGTATGACAAAAGATTTTGGGATATTCTAACACATTTGGTACAAAGAACACGGAAAGAAATTACACTGTTCAGCAGGTAAGCTTTTGTTTTAGTGTTAATTAATGTTTAAGTCTGGTACAGCACCTGGTAGTTACGTGTGTATTGGTGCAGTCAAGTGATAAATTCTTTCCCCTGTGGGAATGCCAGGTAATTTATGCTTTATAACGACGGATAAGGCTTCAAATGGAAGTAAGCCATGGACAAGTAAGGTCACGAAAGAATGTTTTCTACGCATGTAACAGAAATGTACACATGTAGCATCTATCTGCATTTGCCAGAGAATTGTTTAATTTTGAGAGATCTGTGAAAACGGACTAAAGCACAAATTTATGGAAAGGGAAAAGGGAAGTGTAAGTTGTAATCATTGTAAATTTGCAACTGAATTCCAAATTGGTGGGCTTGGTCATTTATGCTTAACTGCACGGATATTCTTGTCAGCATTACATGACTCTTAGAGAAGGTAAGAATAGTAATGTTAGATATGTTACATTAGTTTTCTATGGCTTCATTTATGATTGTGTACGGGGCAAGTTTTATTTAGGCTTCACTCAGTATTGATGAAAATTTTATGATATTTGTGCATCTTCTCATTCGGAATAGGGACAATCTGGATTTCTATTTTAGGAAGCCAGGAAAAGATAAGCTAATATCATGTTTATTGAAAAAATCAATTCATTTTCCGTTCGTGTCTTTCATTAGTTCTGTTGCTTTCAAAGCATTGTGTTTATTCTTATAAAACTTGATAGTTGTAATTTACCATATGATGTGTCAGCACCTGAATGATTCTTTTTTTTTTTGATAGTTCTAAGGATAAATGATTCAATTTGAATCGTGAGGCAAATTCAAAAAACAGTGAGAAAGTCATTTTGTTAGAATCTGTCATTGTCGTGACATAGCCACCACAATACATTTATTTCTCTGTGTTATCCCATAATTTGAATAAATTATTTCAACAATATGCACTGAGCAATAGCAGCTGGCAAATTAATGTATATTTTCTCTGCACTGAGTTTTCATTACCCGATGATATCAATCACTTATTGGAAATAGTTCAAAGTCTTCCACTTGTGCAATACTGGAACATGGAGTACTTTAGGATATTGATCTGTTTACAGATGATTAAATGTGTTTAAGTGACAAATATTTTGACAGTATCATCTGATTTTAATCAACGCAAGTCATTATTGGCTGTTCTTCCTTGTTTCTTGGCTGAACACATATGGGGATCAGTACAATTGGATTAAATATTTAACTGAAGCTAATTTCTTACATGAGCATGTGAGTTTGAAGGTATATTACGTTTTCTTACTTCATCATAGTAAACAGTTTAATGGTGTCATCAGTTTTAGTTTCGATGCCCATACTTCCAAGCTGTGGAGATAATTATTTTAGCAACACCCATTATTGTCATGACCAACACGTATAACAGTTAATAATTAATATTTATCTGCATCTCGTAACAAAAGTCGTCAGCACAGACTAATAATTAGTTACTTCAGCATAAAAGCTAGAATGATACATTATTTCCATTTTGCATGGTAGTGCTATTATTTCATATTTATGAGACAGAAAACCACTATATTTTGCTAAAAGACAAATGATATTTATGTCTTTGGTTATTTTGCAAATTATTCCCAAAAGGAAGAAGCTACAGAGTAACATTTCATCACGTTTAAAATACACAGAATACAAAAAAGCCTAGACATGGCTGAAACGGCATTATGGCAAATACTTTAAATGCAAAGCTCTTCATTTGCTGCTGCACAATTGGTGATCTTTCTTAAACATCATGATGACCCTCACGCACAAAACCGTCAAAAAGACACAATTATTTCCAGCTCCAAGTCATAAATTATACTATTTTTTTCACTTGAATTCAGGGTCTTTATTTTCTTTGCGTACAATTGCGTGAAAATCAAATGTAGATATATATGTAGCAAATTCAGTGGTCTTACAGGGGGATTTATAGGCAGAATGCTTGAACGACATCAGATAAGAGGATGCTTGCTTGACAGTGTAAAACAAATTTGGGGGTTTTGTTCGCTTTTCAAATGAAAAGAGCATTCACAAGTATGACATCTGGTAAAGGTGAATAGATGTACACTTGGGATTGCTATCATGGCGCGACTGATGACAGGGTCGATACTTGTTGTTCATACCCCCAAACTACAGGGTCGCCCCGGTTGTGCTCGGGTGGTATCGAACGCTTTGCCTGTATTTAGACAAAGAGCTTTCATCCGCACTGCGAAACGAAAAAAAGAGCTAAAACTTGCTACTCAGTTGGACTGTTCATTTCAGTGTTGTATTTGTCTGTAAAGAGATCTTTTGAATTTTACAATTTCCTTAAATGCACCTTAAGAATTTGATATACACATTTCAGCCGGCACAATTTTCTGCCCGCATAATCGTGCTTGGGAATAGCTGTTAACATCATCTGAACATGTAGGTTGTACATTCTGATATTATTAGATTCCATCGAAACAGTTATGAATGTTTATTTATCATTTTGATAAATATCATGCTTGAATGATATGAACACACGTGTCATTTCTTCTCACCAAAAACAGTATTTCATCCAATACAATGAAATATTCTGCTGCATGCGTCGGTTTCATAAAGCATTTGCTGAAAGGTTATAATCAATTTGATGCATATATCTTAATGAGACAAAATGCACCAGTGATCATCGAATTGCATGCAAAAGGAAGTGTTTACAATACAGGATAAGAAGATAAAACTTTACGATCCGGAGGTCCTCTGTGGCTTGAGATGGATTTATATGACACATAAGGCTATTTGTGTGAAAATGAAAGGAGAGCCTCATTCAGAACATGCTTCTTCATTAGAAGTGGGAGTCACTGGGTTGGAGTTGGGTTATGAAATTATTGACGACCTTCTAAGTTATTGACCTTCTTCCTGACATCATTCAGGGGGCCAACATTTATGACATCATGCATGCGATAGATTGTCAATAATATGACATCATAAAAGCTATTACAGGAGTACAATCTTTATGTTGGACTAATGCTTTTTGAGTGTAAATATATTGCAAGTGTAGACAAGCCACCGAATGCCTCCTTGATGGTCCAATCGATATTCATGAACCATATTAAGAAACATTACTTCTAGATGTTTTGGCTCTTTTTACCTTTCTCGATGTTTTCTAATGGTCAGGTAGCCGAGATGAGCAATGATTCTTCTCCTGTCAGCTGTTCATTTATACCCAGGTCGAACTTATGTTTCTTCCCCCGAAGAAAAAGCATTCTTAGGGACCTAGAAATTTGAAGCCCAATACCCACATATTTTCTTCAAAACCTACCCCTTCATTTTGTGCTGAGATTGTACTCGATATTGATCTTTTCGGAGGGGTTATTTATTTAGGATACTAATGACGGGTCAGACTTTATCTAGTGAGAAGGTGTCTATCAGAGCGTAGATGTGTGGCAGGCAAAACGACCTTCAACGAGAGGAAATTGGAACCAAAAATGTCGAGATTCCACAGCGATATGGACGATAAATTAAAGCCTTTCAATTGTTCGTGATGAAATAAGAAGGAGGGTTTATTTTCAAGCATTAGAGTTGGGCTTTTCAAATTAGAGCCAAAATGAGGTCCCATTAGCTTATAACTCTGGCGTCCATTGCTTTAAATTGAAGCTAATTTAAGTTGTCTTTTGGAAGCTCTTCTTTCTGAACCCAAGTGTTTTAAAATATCTCAGTCGTGTAATGTCCTCATAATGTAATGCAATGTCACACAGTGCGGCACTTACTCATCGTTATTGTATTCCACGATGAGTTTATACTTGGAAATACCGTGTGTCACTTGAAACATGGTCAGAATTGTTTCCTTCACGAAGTTCATGACTTACCATTAGGTCTAAATTCGAACGCTACAGTACATATTGCCATTGCTCTTCTCACGAGGTTCCACAAGAAATAATTATTTGTTGAAATTTTGAGTTGACATTTTAAAGGAGGTAATTAAACGTGCTGCTTCTTTTTCACAACAAAGTATCAGGAAAGTTCCGTTTTCAGTAAACCTTTTTGTTTTCTTGTGTAAGAGTTCAGGTGTTTCAATTGATTCAGAACCTCGCCGTGTCTGTACTCTGTACGCAGAGCGGAGACCCACGTTGGCAGGTTCAAGGTGCGCACTGTTTAACACAGGTACATCACAAAGTTAGAGATGTTTGCAAACTCCAGGAGCGGTGCGTAACCTGACGAACTGACAACGTTACAAGTAAATCTCAGGAGGAGCCGTCAAACACATTTTGATCAAAGTCTACCGAGATTTTAGGCAATGCATTTGGGTAACGTACGAAAGGGCAATTATGTTTAACAGAAAAAGAAGGAACATTTAATGGTTTTAGCGCTGATTTTTGTATGCACATGTAAAAATAGTATAGGCAGTAGTTTGATAGGTTGAATATGTTAGACAGGTAGATAGGTATATGTGAAATACAGGTTAATTAATAGCCACATGTACAGAAAATATATAGATCGAGTCGGAAGGAAACAGGCAGCAGACAAGAATGGTGATTTAAGGGTCAAAGCAAAAATGATGGTAAACGGAGCCTAACCATATTCCTTAAGCTGTTACAGTTGCATCTTGTTCGTTTTATAAGATGTGATGTAAGCTGCCATTATTTCGTATCAAGTAATAAATAAGCTCAAAGTGCTTCTTTCGCCTATCTATTCCATTGATGTCGCCTGCCAAAAATATTGTCTGGCAACAAGATCTTGATAGATTTTGATGGCACAAAGCATGGCAATCATAGATTCATTCTCTAGATGACATGGGAACGTAGCAAGTGTGTTTAGTTAATGATTATCCAGATTTTTCTCCTGCTTCTGCCAAAGATACACTTTTCTGTCTCAAGAAGAAATGAAACTGGCTCCAACTCCTCAGGACAATTGAAGGGTTGGTTCAAAAATAGATCTATCCAAATTTGGTTGAAACGCAAAATTTTCAAAGTTTCATGGGTACAAGTTTAAAATACATTGGTTTCTTCAAAATTTCTTTACCAAACACCTTTGTGAAATAATTGCTAATGAAGTTTATTTTATTTTTTAACAAAACAGAATACTTGTTTTACAGTGGAAATCTTCGTCTGGATAAAAAACGCATCATCAAATGAATTTTGAGTAACCCGTTTCAATTTCGTCCTTGTGTCAGTTTGCCAAAGTTATCATTAATTACAGCGGTCTAAATTTGGAATGGTCATGCAGGTGAAAAACAATATCAGAAAACCCAGAAATCTCTTTGATGTAACAATATTTATTCCCAGAATACACTCCTCTTTTGTATCATTCACGATTTGTTCGCACTGCCTCAATATATTTTGGTAGAGCAGTTGGTTATTGTCACATTATATTCCTTCTGGGTAATTGATTCTTGATAGGATTTGTGACTGTTTAGGTAAATGTTTCCATTCATAAAAGTGACACCCACTGCAGTAATCTCTTACGTGTGTGGTTATTAGCAAATGTTGTCATTTAACCGTACAGTGAGATGTTGAGCGATTTTTACAAGTGTTTATGTTGTAACAATATGAAGCTATTAAATGAAAATAGAATGGGAAGCTGGAGAGATTTGTTTTGAAATATTAAAAGGGAATTTGTTAGTCCACTATTTAAGATTACATTAAGACGCAGGAATTTGCTTGTACAAGTTGACAGTTACAAAGCTCAGTTGGTCGGAAAAGTGGGAAGGAGGTCGAAGGATTAAATTCGCTAAACCATGGAAGCAGTTTTAAAGTAAATTCAATTCTAAATCCTCTTTTCTTTAAAAGCTAAGTCACTGGGGTACAATCACTACAAGAAGTGTCTTGAAATATCGGTGAAACTGGAATAAAAGTGTCTTGATTTAGGTAGGACCTCTCTCGTTTTAGATGAAACTCAGTCAATAATTCAAGGTTACAAAAGGATAAACCAATATGAAACAGCCTGAAATCCACGAATAGAAATGTTACTGTCAAATTAGAGAACAAACCAAGAGTTTAATCCTCAGTAAAGCTTTAAGCTTTAACTAGAGGCTATTTTATCCAAAAGCCCTTCACTCACAAGGTGACGCAAAAAAGAGTGCATACAGTAACCCTTTACTTTCATCATTATAATTAAGCTCATCGTGTTATTATCCTTTGTACCAAAAGTACTTGAAATATGTTTAAGGACTTAATATTTTGCCACAATGTGCTTGTGTGACAAATTAGTCAGAAATTAAAATCGAGTCCCTATTCGCTTTAATCTAATTGAGCTTCAAAATGAAATAAAGACTTTGACACGTTTAATTGCAAAATCTTTGCTTCTTCAATTCCACGTCTAACGGCAGGAATGAGATTTTGTTTCTCTGTGAACAGCAAGACTTAAGATACATCAGGTTTTCAATTTTGGAGCTGGAATATTTAATTTCCCTCATGATTTCTGGATGACAGCAATATTGAGATGAGTTTTAACTCATTCAGAGCACTGACAAGGCAAAAACTACGAGCAAGAAAGCACACATATCAGCAGCTATGTTTGCACCAAATGACAGTGATAGAATTAAAGGTAACTAAATTTAATTTGGTGCAACATTCAAATAGTTTGTTTGTTCTGCCTTTTTGCTGAATCAATATTTCGCCAAAAATGCTTCATAAAGTTGAAAGGAAGTTAAAGTCAATTATGTCTTCACTGAAAGGGAAATTTGATTTCTGTTCTGCAGTTGTTGTGTTTTCTCCAATTTAGAAGCAAATAAATTCTGCATTATCCGCCATCAACTTTGGCAATGTATGCAATTATATCTTCCCAATAAAACGTACTGACATCGTTGTATTGCTATTTGTCACCTTCGGTATTCGTTCACTTCAGTTGAATGTCAAATTTCTATATATATTAGAATAATGATAAAGATAACAGAAAATACTACAACGAAAATAGTATATTTGTTTCGTTCAAACGTTTCCAATCCTTCATGTAAAGGAGTTTTTCCTTCCGCATGCACATTGATTAAATGGGCAGGAAAAAACAATTTTATAAACTCGAATGCAGTTGTAGATGTAAATGAAAACCGTCAGTTTATTGTGGAACTATTTGGTAATTGACATCCGTACTTTACACGTACGAGATAATATGGAGTGTCATGGGGTGCAGATTCTACACTTAAACTCATGTCAGCCTTTTGTTCTTAACCTATAACAATGCAAAAGAGACTTTTTATCAGCACCGACAAGCACTCGATGGGAAAATTAATAAAGACCAACATAAGGGGAAGATGTAAAAGGAGTGTGGCTGTGGGCACACTTTATTAGCTATAACCACAGGGCACCCCTAATGTCTTTTAAACCTATAAAATTACAGATTCACTACATTTAGGGCACAAGAAAAAGGTAATGAATGTGTCTCACTAATGTTGTCGTACTCGATTATTTGATAATGTAGCAAAAAGAGGGAGTTAAAAGTCTTTAACAGTGGTGTAGGATTTCACTACAAAGGGCGAGAGCATCTACATGAAATTGCTACAAATTACTGTTGTGTGGACACTCCCGTTGAACTTATCATCTGATTGAGCAATTTGAAACCACAGAGTTTGTACTAAGAGCGGACCTCACGTAGCGTGTGTTTACAAATAAGGGAAGATGCGGTGAAATTCCATCTCGTCCTAATCCAAAAAGCTCCTTATCTTTTTGCATACGAGCATGTTAAGACTTTTAGCTACGAGACATTAGCGACCTACGCTCATTAAAGTTAGATGCAGCAGCGTTCTAATATATACAGGCATCAGATTGTCTTTTGTCATTGGCAAGCCTTGCGTGTTTGATTGCCGATGTGAAGACTAAGTGACATATTTGGGCACAAACATGACATTTCTGCCTCATGTGCGTTGATCAGCAATCAAGGGGCACTACCTATAAGCCTTGATATGAAAGGAGTGACCGCGAAAGAGGGGTCCTATTAACCAATGATCCGGGACATAAGAGGTAGAGGGGGTCCATCTCAAGAGGCTTGCGAATAGCCACTGGAAACCCTAGTTAGTGACTCCGCCCCACTTAAGTTTGGACAAATTAGTTTTCTGTGTCAGCACAGATTGGTTGAGAGAAAAATGTTTTGGTAAGCCTCGAATCTTTAAGAAATCGACATGAAGACATGGTACATGATGAGTAGTTGCTGCTTGATAATGGCCAAAGAGAAAAGCTGGGGAAATGCAAGGCGTGTTGCTTTTAATGATAGCTTGGTCGCGGGGTAGATCTTAGTGCAGTAGCGGAAAAAGTGAAGAGGCTCAGTTGGGTTGAATTGAGGGCCTCTCGAGCCGACAAGAATGCCAGTATTAATGGAGATTGTGGCACGGCTCACCCCACTAATGAAGATCCCCTGCACATACGAGTATTGGACCAATATCAATGCAGCCTCCGTCCAAAAAAAGGCAGAACCCTTGAGTATTCCTCCAAGCTTGATCACGTGACTTGATAGACGAACATCTGAGTCCTGAAAGCTTTCCGCAAGACAGGACTTCAGAAAGTATCTTCTGCCTATCTCTGCTGCAGCTCTAATCCTTCAGAGGTGACACAGTCATTGTAAGGGCTCAAAGATTTAAAAAGAATTGCTTCCGACAACTATAGTTTAGAGGCACTTGAAAACGTACAGAGCATGGCTGTTTATTTGGGGAGAAATGTATTGATACCTTTTAAAAGAGTTGCCTGCAAAGTGCGGCCAGAAGCTTTAAAGGAGGATTATCCGTATGTGAATAACTACTAACTACTTGTTTTATGTTTTCTATTTTTCAGAGTTGACACACAAGAAGACTAAATGCTGAAGAGGGAATTATGGGGTTTCTCATGCGTGACATTTGCACATGATTGATGCTTGAGCAACATAGGAGAGCAGTAGGGGATGAGCTTATTAAAACCCTCGCAGTTGTCTATCTGTCTTATTCATGAGCACGTGAAAAATTGAGCAGCAGTGAAGCGCATTACAGAACTGAAAGAATAATATATAAGATCAGTGGTTAATGACAGACAGCATTTATTGTCAGTGTTTGATTGCTGTGAAAAGTGTTGCTAGTGCAGCCGGAGGAAGGACCGCTGGGAACATGTGATGCATGACCGCGGGTACGCGTCACACGGTACAGCTCCCTCCCTCGCTCAGTTGATAAGTTGATGGTCCCGTGTCCGTGTCTCAACACAACTGCATCGACAGTCAGTACTGCCACACCGTGTGCCTCTCCTTCCTTCTCCTTCTGCAGCCGCAGGAGGAGTAGTGGACCTACTGATAGTGTAGTGGATGGATGTGTAGCTGCAGCTATGTGTTACAGAGACAATGTGCTCGTCTTCTTGCCTGCCTGCTGTGCTGCAACCATCAACCAATATTACCAGCACTACTTGTGTGCCTACATGTTCACACCAACACAGACACTTAGGGAAACATGAGAAAGAAATGTAAAACAGTCAGTACTTTTAACAATGCACCATCTGGTATACAATTGCAATTGGGATATATTGGGATGATTTCTCCTGTGATGTTTTTGTGAGGAATAAATAAAAGGAAAAAATGGATGGAATAAGAAGACAACATATCATGCTGGTGCTATTTCTTATTTGGATAAGTGCCTTTCATCTTTGCACTGTGAATGCTCAAGCGGGTACAATGTTGGAATATCGTATCTTTGAAGAACTGCCATCAGGAACCATAGTTGGTCACGTAGTGGACGATGCTGAGCTGGGTACAAGGTACACACCATCTCAGATACAGGAATTACGCTTTAGCTTTTTGGACCAGCCAGATTCGGAGAAATCTTTATTTTCCATTGGAGAAAGAACTGGAGTACTAAAAACTGCAGAGGTAATAGATCGCGATGAGCTGTGCCCCCAGCAATCTCAGTGCCACGTCTTCATCGATGTAGCCATCGGACCAGCGCAGTACTTCCAAGTGATCAATGTCCGGGTGAGTATTCGGGATACCAATGATAACATACCCACATTTCCGCAGAAGGAGATGGACCTGCAGATCTCCGAGGCGGCTCTGCCGGGGACCACTTACTCTATTCCCGCAGCCACAGACCCGGACAGTGAGAGGTTTACTATACAGTTTTATGAGCTGGTCGCGGGCACTGATAAATTCGGTCTGACTGAATCAAGGGGATTAGACGGCTCAGTAGATTTACAATTAGTTCTTAGCAGTGTCCTGGACCGAGAGCAGGTGGGCAGTTATCAGGTTAAGATAGTGGCCCATGATGGCGATGCGCCTGCAAAGAAGGGCGAATTGACGATTAACATATCAGTCAGAGATGCCAATGACAATGATCCCGTTTTCGCAAACACGAGTTTCCAAGCGACTGTCCCTGAAGATACACCTCTGAACCGAACAGTAGCACGCGTAACCGCCTACGATGCCGACACGGGTGTTAATAGCCAGATCGTCTACGGCTTCTCTCGTCGCACGGAATCCAGCTTCGGAACCCTTTTCGGCATTAGAGCCAACACCGGAGAGATCTATCTGAAGAAGACCTTAGATTATGAGAAGGAGAAGATCTATCATCTGGGAGTGACAGCCAGAGACAGCGGGCCTGATTCACAAGTGGCACGCGCGACAGTGGTACTCAACGTGCTGGACGTCAATGACAATGCCCCTCAGATAACCGTCAACACCTTAACAACTACGGGTGATGCTCAAATTCCCGAAGGTTCCCCGCTCTCTACTTTTGTGGCTCACATTTCAGCGGCTGATTCAGATGGTGGGAGGAATGGAGAGCTTTCATGTAGTCTCCATAGTGAACACTTTTTTCTCGAACACCTTTACAAGACGCAATATAAAGTTATTACAGCCACCACACTTGACAGGGAGATGAAAGCCAATTATGTAATAACCATCACATGTCAAGATCTGGGCTCCCCTCCGAAGACCACTACTGAGAGTATTCGCATAACTATCCTGGATAGGAACGACCATGCCCCTGTGTTTGAGAAGCAGGTTTATACTCTCAGTTTGGACGAGAACAACCTCGTCAATGCGTTTATTGTACAAGTGAATGCCACTGATACCGACATAGGTGATAACGGTAAGATTGAGTACAGTCTTCATGGAGACGGATCCGAATCGTTCAAAATCCATAAGGACCTGGGGATCATAAGGGCTAAGAAGTCCTTCGATCACGAAATGGTGCGCCAGATTAAAATGCAGGTTCAGGCCACCGATCAAGGTTCAGAACCACGGTCATCCAACGCCATGGTCATAGTCACGATCAATGACAAAAATGACGAGGCGCCTTACTTCATCAAGCCAGAGTACTCTTTTAATGTCATGGAGAACAAACCGCCTGGGGAGCATGTAGGGGACGTGGCAGCAAGTGACCCCGATACAGATCCTTATAATAAAGTGGAATTCTCGCTCGCAGGCTATGGCGGTGGTGTCGACAAATTCAGAATCGATCCTTACAGTGGTAACATTACAACATCACAGAGCTTGGACCGAGAGGCTGAAATGTTGTACACACTTACCGTTGTAGCGAGGAACCCAGGTTACCCGGGCCTCAGCAGCTCTGTCAGAGTTTTGATTTACGTTGGAGATGCGAATGACAATAAACCTGAAATTACCTTTCCTGACCAGCATAACGATACCGTACATGTTTCTAATAAGGCGCGCTTGGGTAGCGTCTTTGCTCGAGTTAGGGCCACCGATGCCGACATAAGTGATAACGCCAAGCTCAACTACAATATGAAAGGAGACTCAGAAGGTTATTTTGACATAGACCCCGTTCAAGGATCTTTGACAGTGAATAAAGATCTCTCAAATCTTCTCGACAAACGTTTCACTCTGGAGTTGGTTGTCAGCGACTGTGGTGACCCTATCAAAATGACTTACGCTAGCCTTAACATAGTGGTCAACAAGTCCTTAGCAGGAGATATGCCGGAAGCTAGTATGTCATCTGGTTTTCTGACCGGCGCCAATAGGACAATTGTTATATCCCTGGCAACTGCTTCTGCAGTCGTAGTACTCGCATTATGTGTCGCAATTGTGATAATCAAATCTTATGATAGGAAAGACAGGACTAGGGAGCCACTGGAGCATAAGACTGAAGCTCAATCAATGTTACCCCCTCCAGGGGAGAAAGATAGCTCAGACGGGGGTCACTCCTTCCATACAATCAGCAGGGATAGCACTGCAGAAAAATCTGTCCATAAGAAGGAAGTGAGCTTCACTGTCAATATAGAGGATTCCTTGTACCCTCTTGACCACAGAGGGTCACCTAATAAGACTGCCAATTCCACGCAGGGGCATGATATATCCCTCCACCAAGTGCCTAATCAGGTAGGAAATCTTCTATTATCACTCAGTGACAAATCATCCTCTATTATCAATCAGAATGAAAGTCTCAGATAAAAAGAATTCAAATTAGTTTACTTTAAGGCCTTTTTCACAATGATAATAAATTCTCTTTCATTGTACCATCAAAAGAAACGGTCTCAAAATTTGCCTTCTAAAAATCTGATGCTTTCATTGCAAACAATTATGAACATTTTGTGTATTATTTTCAATGCTTATCTATTTAGAAGATGAAAAGACTTCGATGTTCCTTTTGTGAAAAATCTTTTTTTCAGTGACAGACATGTGTCAACCTATTCTTGAGAGAATAATTCCCTGGCTAATGATGATATTTGCTAACTTGTTGAACTGTGCATGATTGCTTTCCAGGGAACCCTTGCAACCGAAGAGTCTTGGATTGTCATTGAAATCCCACCCAAGGAATGCGTTTTTCAATCAACAGTGGTTTTAACCTCTATTTTAGTCTGGCTGTACGAGTCTTTTTGTTATTTTCACGCTCCTGAGATCAGTGTGTTTATTCCCGTTCAGGCCTTTTATCCCAATTTGTCAAAATTGAGAATAATTGTAACAATTTTCTTGTCCGTCTGTTGCCTGAAAGCTGAAGTTATATTTTTCAAATCATTATTTGAGCCAAATATCCTTGAAGATTGAATTTCACAAATTATAGTTCATCACATTTACACAGTTAACCTTTATTTGATGACTATATGTCATTTACTATTGGATACGGGTTTATTTGCTTCAAAATTTTCTTCTTGAGATAAAGATGAAGAGGCACTTAATAACTTTAAAATTGGAAGTTCAAAGAAAAATATTAGGTAAAAGTACTACAATGTAATACTACTGCAATGCACCAAAAATTTGTCTTTCAATCTTTCACTTCAAACGTAACAACTACTTTAAATAGATGCAAAAGCAACTAGATAAGTCTCATTTCATTTCACTTCGGTATAAAAGATAGTGAAATGAGACAAATTGCTCAATTCTGTTGCTCTCAAAGAAAAAAATAGAAAGTCCACTTGGGCTCTCTTTACTGATCCCACTAACATGTGTAGCATGGCGCCTGAATCAAGGCCTGAATCGTCAAATAGATCTTTAGGATGGAAAGAAAATCTGACGAGAATTGAAAGTGTTCTGCTGAATTTCTCTTGGGTACCCTAATGTCCCCTTGTATCACCCCTGGACATTAGAGATAAGCCTATCGTTCATTGCTGGAGCAGACTGAGAAACAAGTATGCCTTTCCCCAGTAGCTGTTACATCATCATGTATCAAGGAGACGTTCATTCCATTCTTGAAAGTTGATGCACAAATTGCCAAGGTGTAATGTCATTGTCATGTGGCGTAATGTTTTTATAGGGGATTAATGCTACCCAATTTGGAATTGAATGAATTATATCCCTTCCTCTTAATCCATGAATACCTTGCGAAGTTCAAGCAGGACCTGAATTGAAGTAGAAAGGCTTAGTTAAGGTTATGTGGCCCTAGTCTCATCATCATGAAAAATTTAAAAGCTTCCCAAGCCTGTTCTTAAGGACCAGAACTGCAGGGGAGCTCATTAAAGTCGTGATTTGTATTCGTAGTGTTTGTAAATCTTCCCTCCTTCAATGGGAAACTCGCCATTGCTAATTAGTGTGCAGCATTTCTTCTCATTCTTTGTGATTATATAAAACCATTACTGGTCACATCGTGGCTTTAAACCGGTCCCATTTCAAATTTTGAGGGGAAACCCAAAGTTCAGGCAAGAAAAACAACAGATGTATGGGACCAACCGAAGTATTGGTTGAAATTCTTACACTATTAGAATAGCAAACATAATATTGGACAATAAGGCTCTTGTATCAAGGCTAAACCAATATTGCTGAGAGTAGATCTTATATACATTGCCTTTTATGCATCCTTATTTTCCAATTTGGCATATTTGTAAACAAGAGGAGCCTAAACTTTAAAGACTGGAATCGATATGCACAGGCATGCATTCAGACTGTGTTCTAGACGGTTTGGCTGCAAGTATAATTAGGCTCATGGCAAACACTCTCAAGTCAGGGAGAAATATCTCGATTTGGAAACTCTTAGGAGTTGACAAGTTAAAAAGTTACTCTATTTATATTAGGCTACTTTTTGCCTCGTTTCCTTTCAATTTGAAGCTTGTGTTTAGCTTATTAAAATTTTCTATGTACACACGCGAAGCCCTTGCAATCATACTCAAGAAGGATGGCAAGCTTTTCTTTAATGGAATGTTTGTTGATATTTATGCCAATTTTAATAAAAGCTGCCTTAAAGTATTTTATAATTCAAACATTTAAATGAGCACAACTGCAAAGGCACATCTTTAAGTGCTCATCCTTTATCAGAATAACTTTATGAACGCAATTCTATACATGTAAGATTAAATTAACGGTATTGAAAAAACTAAGAATAAAATTTAGGTCAAACCTATCTTGAAAGTATGAATTCGTCATAAGAAATCGCAAGGTCAATCTCCATTTTTTAAAATTGAAGTTGTATTGAATGCAGAGTGGAAGACAAATGAAAAATGTGACAACAAAAAATGTAAACGTAAAGCAATATTACTCCCAGCACAAGGTACAAGATTTCGTAGAACCTAGTTTACATAAACACATTTAGCAGTGTGAGATCAGAGACCATCTTCCCAATTTCCATATATGGGCCCAATGCATGTGCATGATTCCTCAGTGCTTCTATATAAAGCTGGAAGTGGGGCTCCAGAACATATGAGCTGCATACGAATCTCAATATCCTCTCAAGCCAAAGAAAAAAGAAGCAACTTTATCTCCTCATATATTTATTAGGAGTCCATCTTGTCCGCAAGAGAACTTGAAAAGGTTTGGCGTAATGCACCAGTAATTGCCTGTCTTACTCTGTAATCTCCGAATATTTCACGATTTGTTTATTGCTGTTCATGGACATTCATTTTAATAACCCGTGAAGGCAACTTATGGAGTGCAAACAGTGGGGTTTAAACCTGATTGCATTGATATTGGTAATTTCGAATATACTTTTCATTTGATAAATCTGAATCTCCGCGATCAAATGGAAGGGTTTGAATGTAGTTTTTTAATTCCCATGCACTGACATTTCTATCTACGATATCGCCTTTTTTTATTTCCGAAAAACTAACCTTTCTATAAATCTAAAACTTTGGCAGTAGAGATGATCTACGTAAATGGAGTGTTCAGCGCTGATGAATGTCAGTTGACACAGAAAGACCCGTGCGCACAAATAAGAAATTACAGCATCTTCTCTTACATCACGAAACACTTGTGCGGCAAATCATATTCACCGTACGAAAACAAGACTCGTCCATCTAGATTTGTCCCTTGCTATTCGGTTATTACGGATTTTCCTCGGATTGTTTTGTGGATTCCTTTGCCTGCAGATAGATGTTGAAATAATGACCTGACTTTCCCTTCTGTCCACGTTCACTTGGGTATTTATAGCTTTCTTCGGCCTTTAAAGATAATGCCAAGTGACCAAACACGAAATGTAGATCTAGCTTCTCATGGTCTGTGTATTCTGTTCTCTTGGGAGAGCTTGTTTAGCCAGTTATACATAACTGCTTTTGGGTCTTCCTTGTTTGTATGTGTGCAGATTTAGTGTATCTAGTCTGTCAGGAATTGGTACCATCTCCATCTGTTCAAATTGTTACCTTTGAAAGCAGGAAGTTTGTTTCTTTTTCACCTGAAAGTAAAGTGTAGGAGTATGATTCATTAGACTTTATTTTCAGAGTAATTTAAGTTTAAATCTCTTGAGAAATTATACCTTTTTCGCTTTAACAATAACATAACGACAGAAAGAATACTTCGCCAAAACGACATTGTCATCCCCCTTAAAAGCTACTGCATGTAAGATGTGCCGTTATAGTTGAAATATATAAGAAGAAGATACTGGTATGCTTCCGAAGAAGAAATGATCTCATGTCTACTCTGGAGTCAGAAGGATTGGGATATTGGGTATCCGTCGAAACCAGTACACCACTTCAGGATTTTGTTAAATTGATAGCAAGGCGGTAAAACATCAATGGTGGTGTGCATTAGGGATTTGTGGGAAATTGGCGTAAAGAATAGCTACTTTGAATGTAATATGACAATTTAATCTCCAGTAAAGTCCGTTTGCTATTCGATACTATGAAAAACAACAAACTGTTAAACCCACTCTATTCTCTCGAGTTTCAGACAGTTACCGACGATAGATTACCATCTAAGTTCACTAAAATAACCTACTTTCCTTCCGGAAAATATAAGGTTAAAACAAAAGTAGAAGGTTAATAACTAATCCAAAGAATCCGGTGTTTCTTCAGAGGATAAAGACACTAACATCTTATTCGGTTCTCTGCTTGAATTTTTAAAGGCTTTTTTACAAGTAGATTGCCACCCCGTCTCTTTCTCTCGTGGGCAACCAACGGCCTTGTCCATTTCCTTGTGTATAAATTTTACATGAACGTTGCTCTGCTCTTTCAGCAGGGCTTTTGTCAAGCAAATTTCACTTACAACCTTTTAGTATCCTTCTACCTGGGCCATTTTACAACCTCGAGACCATTTACCAGGACCTTCCACTTGAACATTAATGTTTTAAGTAAGTTGGGTTATAATGTAGACGTGACCTTTTCAGACAGGGATAAACGTAAGTTGGACTCATTAGGCAGGGCTGTCTTGTAGTCTAAATGTTGGATGACACTTTGCAGCCCGGTCTAAAAGTCAACTGGTCAGATAGTTATTAGCTTGGTCCGTTTTCTATGAGCAATTAGGACGGTCTTTTCTTCTTGTAACTAAGAATAAACTATTTATATTTTACAGCCTTGTAAGGCTTTCCTCTAATAGCCTTAGTGAAATGTCAAGATTAAGTTGGCCAAGGTCTCTATGCAATGTTGTAGTAAATAGTAAGTAAGTGTTGATGCAACATAGGAACTTGTTAACGCCTTTGCTAAATCAATGTGTTCAGGATAGAAGAAGATTTGCGTCTTAAAATTTATGTTATGAGACCATGCTTACTTTTTGTCATTAATGGGATTTGTTACTTTTGACATTTAAATGCCACGAATTAACTGTAATTTATTCTCATCCCTTAAGCAATCTCGTCTCTGCAGTGCCAGTCCCGAAATGGCTTACAATCCCTTTTTGTACGTCTAATGGCAAACAACATCTGAGCATATTTACGTTTGTAATAATACTATGTGCATGTCAAGGGCGCGATGTTTATGTCTGTTTTTCATTACACGTACATGGTCCTACAAAGCATATTACAGTCATCATATATATTACGGCAAAAGAGCAAGGACCATTTTCAGGACCATTTTCCCTCATTTTGGAGAGACTCTATGGAACAGCCTGTTTGGCCATAAAAAGGCCCTTAGCAAACTGGTGGAAGGCCATCAAGTGTGCCCCAGTAAGACCCTCCTCCCCCACCTATCCCTTCATACCACCGCCTGTGATCCATGCATGTAGCCAAGGTGCACCCATTATGGGTCCCTTAACACAGAGACCATTTACCAGCTACATGAATCTTAAACTCCCTAAACAGCTTCATTGGTCGATAAAATACCCCTGCAAAAGCTCACTTTGATGTACCATTAAATGGCAGACGAGTACCACAATACATATATATATCAGCACTCTTCACTATATTTGGTTATACACAGCTAAATGTGGTTGGGTCGGCGGTTGTTGTTGGGACGAGGATTATTACATCAATGAAGGTAGAGCTATATATCTTTACCCTGCCATCGTTATTAGTTTTAGCTGCATCGTGCAGGATTGTGTTTTTTCTATTGGGTTTAGGGTTTGGCCTTCATTTTATGGCCTTATTTGTGAAATCATGTCGAGAATAACTGCACATGAATAGAAAGCAGAAGGACTTATTAGATGTGGTGTCGTAGTGTTGCAGTTTATAGTTTTATTCGAGATAGAGTGGGTGCTTGGAAACCGAAAACGGTACACTGTCTTCTTTTATAATTTCAGTACATGTACCGATATGCCAAATGTTATTTATCGAGTATGTAGACATGTGTATTTGCTACTATTTACAATAAAAAAATTTCCAATTATTATCAACAGTTAGTTCTTTAATCATGTGACCAGTGTTTTCGCTTGACCAACCGAAAACAGCACTTTGCATGGAAACCAAAAGCAGTATGTTTGGAAACCGAAAATGCTCATTTGCAACTGAAAACACCACTTTGCAACTGAAAACACCACTTGTATTGGCATTTTTAATCAAATGTACATGTAACTATTTTTCTTCAATTCCAAACCTAATTTTATTCATATATAATACAAAATCAATACTCTACCACCCCAGATTTTTATAATTTAGGCCCACCCTTGATTGGAATTTTCCTCCTAGCCCTCTTTTCCACTGCTACTTTGGCATTATG
>JBCAUI010009669.1:0-10036 GCA_038406195.1 Haplosyllis anthogorgicola | reverse complement strand
TAATGGTCACTTTTTCCTGTCAAACATGTCTGTAATTGGGCTGTTCACTTCTATGAATTCATGAATATCTAATAAGAAAAATAATGGACACTTTTCAATCCAAGTGTCCATTCTGTAAAAATAACAGACACTTTTTAACAAAAGAAAGTGACCCAGTTGTAAATTAACGTATTTCTTACAGTGTGAGTGTTCTGTTGATTGTTATGTTCAGGAAATATCTCGTTTTACACTCCATGTTATACACTCCAGTCATGACTATTTCATTAGTGTAATTATTTACGAAGTTTGTATTGATATGCATATTTTATCGTAATTAGTATGATGTATGAAACACATGTCTCGAAACTTCACTTTTTATCATACATGCGTACAGGTGTAGGCTTGGTTACAATATTGAGGAATAACGCTTATTTTCTTTAAGTAGAAACCTGTATGGAAAATGTATTTTCAATCTGTGATGTCAGCAAACTGTGATAGCATGTCATTTGCAATTTACTTTTTTCAAAAATAGATTTTAAAAAAAACGTTCACTGTAGTGCAAATGTAGTCACCAAACTTCCATAGACCGGCCAGTAAGTCAAGGTTTTTTGAAATTCGTCTCATGCTAAAATATTGGGCAAATATGCTAAATAGGCAGACAATTTTATACCATAACTGGTTGGCAAAGGAATTGATGCTAGTTATTTTACTAATGATTTTTTGCCTAATTGTTTGGGGCAAAAATGAATAAATGAATTTCGAAAAAGATTTATTGTTTTCATTAGAAACATTAAGTTCAAGATTTTACTTCCTATCAGTTGATTGTATTCTGCACATGATCATGAAACTAAACATTCGAGTTTTTTGCTGATTAAGAAATAACCAGACCTACCAAATGTGTTAAATCCAACAGATCTGGTAAAGAACGAATTTGAAAAACCTGTAATATATTCGGACAATGTTCTTTAAATAGTAATGTTCTCTGTAGAAAGTGGTCTTTGTTTATCAAACTTGACGGTATGTTTAATTTTATGTGTTAAAACCAGAGTCAAATAGGATTGTTGATAATTTTTGTGCGATGTAAAATCAAAACACATCAGTACGAATGGCATTTGTAAATTTATTATCATAATAAAGTCCATTAACAAAAAAGGTTCTGTCGTATGCTTTCTTAGATACCTATAAATTCAGTATAATGTTAAGTTTATACATGCGTATACTATTTGCAGTACATACATTTATATACAATCATGAGTTGCATATACGCAATAGTAATATTTACAATGCTATATTACAGTTGATTAAAAGATAAAAATAGTTTCAAAATGACAACACATACATAATGCCATGGAAATTAGGGATATATTTCATAGCAAAGTCGCATCATTCAGCCTTTCAACGAAATAATGAACCATACACCCACAGTTGTATAATGATCCAAGCCTTTCATACATGTGATATGGTCCTCTAAGGGGCAAGATATTTACGTAGTACTTGTGAAAATAAAATGAATGGAATGCTTGGTTTGAGCTTCCCACAAAGGTCCCGTGGTCACAAAACATAATTACACTTCGAACTCTTTGAAGATTAAATATTGCAATTTACTACTGCGAAAAACAAAGGAATCTAAACATGAACATTTTTCAAGTTTACAAGCCATACACAAAAAACCTTCAGTAGGATAAAGAGTGTGGGAGCCCTATTTATGTTATTAAAAAAGTAATGCTGTGCAAGGTTCAGTAAAACGATAATAAGGTAACAATGCTGATGGTTCCACATTCATTCGCCATTCACACAAATCACATTCATTCTGCTTGGCGCTAACTCGTACAATGGTAACATTCTGTAATATCACCTGAACTGCAATAATTTTAAAATATCGAAAAGCACGTGTTCTTAAGTTGCATGAGCAATATTCAAACTGTTCTCAGTTGTTACACTCCACATTACAGCCAGTTCTGATATTATTACAGAAATATGTCTTAAGTTTTAACCAGTAGAACTGACAATAAATTAAACTATTTACAGATCCATTCTTTGTTTTTTGTTTTCTCATCTTTTATAAAGACAAAAATACTGTACAGAAATGACACGTGCAGTGAAACTTTTTACATATGTTACAAGACTACAGGGGACACTGACAAATGTACAAACGGAACACATTCTGATGACTGAATCATCTTATGTTGGTTTGCACAAAATAAAACCCGATACAATAAATTCTGCACCCAATAAAATTCTGATTGTGTTTAGCGCGGAATTTTATTAAAATCTAAAACGTTTTCCGACTGGACTTACTACAAGCATATACAGCACATTTAAATGCCTCAATTTAACAGTTATTCAGCAATAACTAGATAAGATACATAGATAAAAATCACAGTATACACTTGTGTGGATTTTGAATCCACTGAGATACAATGGCGCATCCTATATTACATTCTTGATATCGTATTATTGCTTTATAGTTTCATGGTTAAAATGGGTGTGTAGTAGTGCTACAAGTAATCTTCACTATGTGCTGGTGGTGGAAATAAACAGATAATGCACTAACGAACCTAATATTAAATAAAATCACGAGGCAAGTTACACTACAAATAAACGACTCCCAATCTTTATATGTTAATGTACATTCCATATTGCATATCTTAACTGTGATCATTCCATGTTTTTGGAATTAAATGCATATGTTTTGTCTTTTATTTGCATAGAAATAACAAGAAATTTGAGGATCTTTCCACAAAATTTTTTGGGTTATCCGCTTTAAGGTTTTACATATATAGTTGATGATTTACCACACCAAAATTATCATTTCAATCCACTTTCATATTAATGCAAAGCTTTCACATTGTAACCTTCGATGTTGCGGGGTCGTTTCTGGGGCCAGCCCCACTACACTGGAAGCGTTCACTTCCTGAGCACCATTGTTACATAAATACATCATAAATCATAAACACCGTTTCACAACTGTGACCAGTTTCTAAACTGGATTAAGTTTACCCATTATAGATTTTACTCGTTGTGTTTTAATTGTCACATGTATATCGACATTAGTAAATTACATCACTGCAGATTAGCTCAGTTGATTTACCCTGGAATAACTCAACCGTTCAACAAAGGAAGATATCGGTGGCTAAAAACCAAATCATTCATACACATGAACCTTTCCGAGCAAACGGCCACTGTATCAACAAAAATAAAATCTCAGTGCTGGTCTAAAGTCTTTTCTTCTGCTTCTTCTATATCAATTTGGTGTACGATGAGTTTCTGAAGGTTACGATTCAAATGATGCATTCAACCATGAATGAGTATTGAACACTTGGTGTATTCCACTGTTGGATAACAACACACTGTTCGATGCTGTCGTCTTAGTAGTGTAGCTGTCTGAAGCTGTTGCACCACGCAGCTTTTTTAAAGGTAGACATTTGGCACAAATTATACAATATTATCACTACTGCAGAGTGTTGTTTATAAATCTTTCAGAAAAAAGAGTAATAAGCAGTCACTAAGCACACTACTGCAGGCTGGCAGGCTGGCTAGCTCAGTCTGACCCCACTAAAGGGTGCTGAACTAGATAATACTAATGTTCCTAGTAATGGTGGTGGCACTTGTGCTATACCAGAAATCCTTCTGATACTTGCGCACCGCTCATTTGTGCTCTTAAAGTTTGTACACTGTTCATTATTTTCTTTTGATGTCCTACTAGAGTGACACCCAGGGCCACTAAGTCTTTAAGTGTAAGTGCGGCCACCTGGTCCATGGTGGTGAAGCCAGCCTGCAGGAAGTGATCAATGTAACGTTCCATCTTGATTGACGTCAACCATTCTTCAATACTGTCGTAGTTGGTTAAGTCCGGTACATTCGTGTCGAAATAGTTGTGTGGTCTGTGAAATAACAAATATAAACTTTGTACGTACATGGAACAACAGCAGCAAAGTATTAATTGTAATAAAAGTACATGTATTCCTTTCGAAAAGATTTATATACGGTCTTTTTTTAGTTCTTTTATTTTCCTAATGATACTAATGACAGGTAAATTACCGTGGCTTTGCAATTTTCCTGAGGAGTTCTGGTGATCTGATCAGCTTGTCTAATGTTTTGACAATGGCGGAAAACTTGGGTCGATGTGATCGCTCTTTCTGCCAACAATCTAACATCAGCTGGTGAATCGCTTCTGGACAATCCTGGACGATAAAATTATTAAATTTTAATTTTCTTTCATGAATTGGTGCTATTAAAAGTTATATCGAGATATTAAACTAAACCTTGATCGTGTACAAATCAAGCTGTAATCACTAACCATGGGTGGTGGCAGTCTGAAGGTCTTCTCCACAGCTTTGATGACGTCTTGGTTTGACCAATTCCAATATGGACGCTCACCGTATGACATCACTTCCCACATGACTACGCCGTAACTCCACACATCCGATGCACTGGTAAATTTTCTGTAAAAACACGAGCAACGTTTAAACTTAATGTAAATGTAAACATTTTAACTGTTGTTCTCCCAAAATTCTTTAATAAAAGTCGACACAATAAACCTGTATGTTACCTGTATGCTATGGCCTCCGGTGCGGTCCATCTGACTGGTATTTTACCACCTTTTGTTGTGTATGCACCCTCAGTTGTATCACTTTCAATCTCTCTCGATAAACCAAAATCTGCCACCTTGCAAACTAATGACTCATTCACTAAGATGTTCCTTGCAGCCAAATCCTAGAAGTGAAACAAAGGCCATTTAAATTAGTTACTGGTAAATGAATATCCAACAATGGACTTCGGCTGGTGACTCTTGTGGTTTTGTTTACTAGCCATAATACAGTGATGCAATAATGGACTTCGGCTGGTGACTCTTGTGGTTTTATTTACCAGCCATAATGTAATGATGCACATAACGTAACTTACCCTGTGAACGTATCCCATCTCTGACAGATACCTCATACCAGACGCGACACCTCTCATCATACCTGTCAGCTGTATCACTGTGAATTTGCCATCGTTATTCTGAAAATATAAACGATAACGTTGTTAAAGCATGTTTGCTATTCAAGACTGATTACTAATTCTAATTCCGTAGCAATACCAAAGTACGAAACTAAAGTAACCAAAATATATTGAACATACCCTCAAGAAAACATCCATTGACCCATTTTCCATGAACTCTGTGACGATCATGATCGGATTGCTCTTCGTGACGACACCTTCGAGGTAGATGACATTAGGATCATCGAACTGTCCCATAATCGATGCCTCCGTCAGGAAATCCAATCTATTCTTATCCGACGCCCCGGCCTTCAGAGTTTTAATAGCGACACTCAGTTCTGCCTTGCCATTGAGTCGTAGTTTTCCTTTGCAAACATCTCCAAATTCTCCTGCAAATGAAAGAAAGATGTTTGCATAAAATTTTGTCTTCTAATAAAAGGTATAGTTTGCGATATTTTTACGGAAACAATTTTATTTTATTGCAACTTTTAATTACCAACCTCCGCCAATAACAGACTCGATGACAATAAAGGAAGCATCAATTTCTTTGGTGAACTCGCGCACAGCCTGTTGTGGATCTTCATACGTGTGAGGATCAATGTAGGTGCGGAAAGAGAATAGTGGCACCGTCACTGAAAACACGAAAAGTCGCACGTTAGGTTACTCTGTTTACTACATACTGGTAGAAAATCCATTCAGTACAGTCACACTCATTGAAGCACACACTTAGCTTTCTCTAACTCTTAACCCCGGTTTACTATGGCATGAATATTACACTTAGTTATGTACAGAAGAAAAGTGAAAGACTCGCCACACCCACAACCAAATCATGGAAACTTAAGTTTCTACAATTTTTGCTGGCCCACACTGATTGAGTATGCTTGTATCACAAATTCTTACAGGATTATCTACGAACTGCATACAGAGTTCGAAAATCACTGTGCACTGGCACCAGTCATCTACTGTTAGGACTTTAACGAGGAAACTTCTATTGTTTTGCTACATATGAGGAGGAAAGGAGCATTGTACTTACATCCACCGTTAAGCATATGCGTGCCATCTATGACTGGGGGACACTGAACTGTTATAGCAGAGAAAAAGAGAAGGGAAAAACACTCGGTTAATGCACAGTTGACTAGTTATGTACAATAATCTATCACATACAGCCAAACACCTATTTACATTATTACACAACTGTCCCAATTAAGTCTATCTCATTTGGCTTGACATCTTGTTTCTTCTGTAATAAATCTTACTCAAAAAAGGAAAAATAATTTAAATTGTTTATAGTAGTGCAAAATCACCATAAAGTCAGTAAACGGTATTGTTACAAAAAGCAGAAAGCACAGCGCCTCTTTTATAAAATTAATTAATCACTAAATAAAAGGTACAGAAGCGGACGGTTTGTAAAAGAAGGCAAGAACTTGTTGGCAATATAGTTGCTATTAGCAGAGTTGTCATCTAAATTAACCACTCAAACGACGTTCAATCACATGAAAAAATTACTACTAAAACTTTAAATACCAAATTAATTTACGCTTTCAAATAAAAAATAAAAGTAGGTGCTAACGAAACAATTACTCATCAATAAAACCTAAGCTCCCTTATGCAGCTGAAATTAGATTAATTTTAAGCCTCAACTGCTACCAACTATGATCTACTATATTAAAGCAATGGTGGTTGTTAATTTTGCTAAATTAAAACTAAATTAAAAATAGGTCCAGATGGACCTGAGCTCATTTGGCATTATCATAAACTAAGACAACATATAGGTTACAATATCATATGGATGCAAATAAAGTGTATAAGATCAAATCCCAAATAAGTGGCCAATGAAAAAACACAAATATGGCTGCTAAACTGGAAATATTGGTGGTATCAATACAATTTTTACAGGAAATAAAGAGGGTATATAGATGCATAAGGCTGCCAAATATAAAGTTTGTATCATCAATTGCATGTCCAGGAGAAAGGTTCAAAGAAAAAAACAAATATGGCTGCCAATTTGAGAATAATGGTCACAGCAACATAATTTTTGCTAGGCTTTGAGATAGGACATAGGTGCATATGTGTGTAGGATATGAAGTCTCTGTGATCAGTAGTGTGTTCAGGGTGAGTGTGCACAGACAACGCCAACGCCAACGCCGACAACGACAACGACGATGACAGACAATTCATGATTCTATAGGCTCTTTGGCCAAATGAGCCAAAAAGGGAGTGATATGATATTTGCAGACCACTTGTCATGCAATGTGAGTAAGAATTCCAATGAAGAAAGCGTGTCTGGATTAGACAAAATTCACGTGGCATCTCTAATTATATGGAATTCCACTCCAATTAATTCGACTGTAGTGAGCAGTCCGAGTGAGATCCTAAATGGAAGAAAATACAAGACCAATATTCCTATTATTGGCAAATTTCACGAACCCACATGGAATGTACTAATGAAAACTAGTGAGGATGACGGTGAAATGGATCATAAGGCAATTCCAACTAACACTAAAGTCTTATTCCGCAAAGACCCTGATAACAAAAATTCTTCGTGGGATCTTGGTACGGTGGTAGACAAATTACATGAGCGTAAGTACTCAATTAAGACTAATAATGGTGATAGGATAATCACAAGAAATTGGGTACATGTTAAACCAGTAGCCAAGAGCAAAGCTAATCTACAACACCAAAGGAGTTGACATTGGTTCCTTCTAAGGATAATTCAGTTCCAAAAGAGCAATGGGTTATTAAACCTCCAGTAAAATTAGATTTACAAGTCTGGAAAAAACTGCTCGGAAATCGCTTCTAAATACTAATTTTCTAACCATGAAAATCTTTGTTTACATCTGGTATCATGATCATGCTGATGGGCGTGGCACTAAGTCCACTGGTCTCTTAGCAACGCAAAACCGCAAGTACTTTGATGTTTCCGATTAACTCTTAAAAATTTTGTAAACATTGACGGAAAATGCCATTCAATGTATATGTTTTATTTCAGGAATTTTTTCAACTTTCGTTAGTTTAGTGTAAAGTGATGGGGCAGAACGAACTGTTAAAAATGAACTAAAAAAATAGATTGAAGAGTTTGCCCTATCTAGGACTAATTTTCTTAACAAATGAAGCGACTTTTGAAGGATAAGACACAGTGCGAAATACACTTTAAACTACAAGTATGTACACCTTAATACTGTGCAAATAAATTTGGAGAATACACTAACACAAAGTAGAATTACTTTACCTTGTGTTCCTTTATTAGAATCACAAGGAGCGATTGAATAGTGCGTAAGTTCTATTTATCTAATGTTTGTAATATCAAATTCTGATGAACACTGCATGGGACCAATGTTTGAAAACACGACTCATTTCATCCATTTGCACCCAGTCTCAGGGACAAATGTATCGCATAACTCCACCCAACTTCCTACTTCGCTTTTGCATCACCCATCTTTTTTGCATGAAAAGAACTCATCCTCATCTAATTGCACTAATGTTAAAATAGAGAACGGGACATAAATCCCACAAGTTATTTTCCAGTAACCGTTAATAACGCTTCTTGGGAATAAACCTATTAATTTGCCGCAAATCTCAATTCTAAAATAACATAACTACCGTCAAACAGAATCCATCTTCTTCGAACTTTATTTTACTTATGACAGTTACACAAAACTACTAGTCCAATGAATGATAAAATATATTTATGCGTTCTTCTTCTCACTAATCCCAAAAGAAATCTGTTTTTAACTTTTTGTTACTAAAATGATGACGGTCACCCAAAAGTTCAAGTATCATTAGGTTGCGGTAGTTCTTGATGGTTTTGTTCCCACGTTTAAACTTCCTTTAAATAATAGTTAATCACACTCACACTCGCACTAAAACGACACAGTTTTCTTGGAACGCAACAACAGATAACACAATACACAACTTTTTTATACCACAAGATCATTGTCATGATGTTTTTCTTCGCACAAATCACACAACAAATCTGTTGTTTTTTTTTAAAACCAAATCACGACGGTCACATAAAAGTTCAATGATAAAGATGTCTTGTGTATTCTTGATGGTTTTCGTCGCACTGATCCCACAACTGTTCTTAAGTGTCTTTACCAAATTAAGACGGTCACTTCATCGTTGTCTTCGCATGCACAAAAAAACATCCAACATTTCACATAAAAGTAAACTTCAAGGATATGTAATGTCAATGTTTAATGTTTAGGTAGCCTCAATCTTTCTGCATCCTTCCTCGCAAGGCCTCTCCCATATCTACAGATAAAAATGAAAACTTCTGAAACATTACATCAAAATGTCCTCATTAAGCATTAGTAACGCCACGCCATTTGTCATTACGTTACATAAGAAAGGGATGTCTTTTTACAATAACACGTCTAAATTTGTGTTTAATATCCAGCAAATAACACAAGTCCTTGCAACATGACCCAATCTCACAGATTTAAATTTCTTCCAAATCAATCAACAGATATTACTTCCTCTCCAGTCGAATAATCATTACAATAAACCTAATGTTTCTACAACCCACCTTACTTCTTTGCCTTCTGGTCAGGACCAGCCTGTCCACCAGTCTGACCTCCTGGAGTCTGTCCACCAGTCGGACCTCCTGGAGTCTGTCCACCAGTCGGACTTCCTGGAGTCTGTCCACCAGTCGGACTTCCTGGAGTCTGTCCACCAGTCTGACCTCCTGGAGTCTGTCCACCGGCTTCTTGTCCTTCAGGTGTCCCGCATTTTTCTTTGTCCTCCATTGCCGTTCTGAAAATTGAAATTTGCAAGCGTTAGTAATTCTATGACAAAAATTCGAATAGATCCGCTACTGAACCTGTACCAAAATTTGCCCTTCTTAGTCGTATATCCATTTAAAATATTTAGCGTTACTAAAGTTATCTTTAGATTGCATAATGTGAAAATTGTAAAACTAGTTTCATTTGTAATACGATATACATTAAAATACGAGAAAAATATAAACATTGTGAAATTAAAATTTCACAAATACATCAATTGTTTCCATTTCACTCAATTGCTTCAAATGGAATCTGAGCATTTGTAATACAATTGTATTTTTGGTGAACAAGTA
>JBCAUI010009658.1:0-10037 GCA_038406195.1 Haplosyllis anthogorgicola | reverse complement strand
TATCAATGTGTCTTTGAGGTTGGCACTTCTAGAGTAGGTGATTTGTATATCTTCAGGTCTAATGGCTTCCTTCCTAGTCATTAGTAGAAGTCCTTCATATTTCTGTAGAATATTAATTAGTTTTTAATACCTAATTGTAGCCTATTCGGTTGGCTGTTAGTTTGGCTTACAAAGGCTGCTTTACAACCCCGGTGGGAAACTCACTCACTCAGTTTGAGATTATGTTGCCTGTAGCACCGCCTTCCGAGTTTGAAGTTATTACAAACATGGCTTCAAACATTTGAGTTCCTTGAAAAACTGCATCGAAAGCGTCTGTTTTTGACAGAAAGACGCAAATTGATGGCCATGCTCGAATACGCCAACCTATTTTCCTCCACATTCCACACTGATTTTTTAATCTCGTTATCTGTTTTCAGGTTGTTGGACGTGGCGCTTTTGGTGTTGTAAGTCGAGCAAGATGGAGAAACATAGACGTTGCTGTGAAACTTATAGAAACTGAGGCAGAGAAAAAAGCGTTCATCACCGAACTAAAGCAGTTATCTCGCGTTAACCATCCAAACATCGTCAAATTATATGGAGCATGTACTCAACCACCATCTCCAGTACGTTAAAATTAAAAAATATCTTACAAAAAGGGCATTTCGCCCTAAATAGATTAGCTATTGAGTCCTGTTGTGGTAAACAATATCGAACATGAAATGTTAACAGCAGCTACCATTTTGAATGATTTATCAAATTTACTTTTACTGAAATTGTGATGAGAGATTTGTTTTACTTGTAGGTTTGTCTTGTCATGGAATACGCCGAGGGTGGATCACTGTATAATGGTATGTACAGATACATCTGTGATGTAAAGATCTAACGTTGCTCTTTTTGGGCAAATCAATGTGGCAGTCGTCGCTATCATCATTGTTAATGTACAGTCGTCCTCGGATATATCGATATTTTTGGTGCGGAAAACACATATCTATATAAATGGGATATCGATGTAAGCGGAATCGACATATGCGGGGAAATACCTAAAAATATCGAAAAAGTAAATTTTCTCCAAATTTACTTTTTGATGGGATATGATAAGAGGGGCATCTCCAATCTCGACGCCTGTACTTATGTCTCATCCGGGCCAAACATAAATAGTTTAAAATCAATTTCAACACACAAATATTATCTGAAATTAAAGAGAATGTAGGTTACTTTGAAAAGAAAATTTAAATTGAATTTAAATTGGGCTCAATGGAAGAAATTTGGTGCGGAAAAATATATTGATATAAGCGGGATATCAAAAAACGCGATATCAATGTATCCGGGAACGACTGTATTCATTTCTTGAGTACACCGTTTATCGCATGAGACAAATTAAACTTGCATTATGGGACAAGCCATGCTGTGACATCCTTTAGCGTTCGACATAACACTTTACTTAATTTCGTCTTTCCAAGTATTGCATGGAGAGAACATATATGTTGAATACACATCAGCACATGCCATTAGTTGGTGTCTACAGTGTGCACGAGGAGTAGAGTACCTACACGGGATGAAGCCAAAGCCACTGATACACAGAGATCTCAAACCACCAAAGTAAGTTACTCAAGTTACTCAAATACTCAGTTCGGTCATATCTCTATAGGCAGTTGGATGTTCTGTAGCTGAGGACCAGAAGAAATATCTTCATTTAGAATTATGCATTAATAGTGTGCCCCAATACTGTTTAAGATTCTCGTGTATGTTGTCACATCACGTTGCCAAGAACTGTGACGTCTATTTTTTGTGCAAGTAGAAACTAATTGCAGGATACCAATCAAATACAAAAAAAACAGCGATTGCAGACTTGCGAGAGACGTGCACTTCAGTAGAGCACAAAATATTTGACAGGACACATGGAGATGTTCATTGAAATCTTTGCTCAAGTTATTTTATGCTTTCCACTTTATGTGCTTTTCAGTTTGTTGTTGGTTCAAGGTGGAACAGTATTAAAGATCTGTGATTTCGGCACAGCATGTGATGCACACACATACATGACCAATAACAAAGGAAGTGCTGCATGGATGGCCCCAGAGGTTTTTGAAGGTAAAGAAAGTTCTGATGTTGGACGAACTAGAAAATTTGCCCATTTTATAACATCAATTTAGAGATGAAATTAGTTAAGAATATGCCCATATAGATCTTTGGAAGTTCTGCTAACATTATCAAATGTCTTTTCTTCAACAGGTAGCAATTACAGTGAAAAGTGTGACGTTTTTAGTTTTGGAATAATTCTATGGGAAGTCATCACACGAAGAAAACCATTTGATGAAATAGGTATACATCTGAGTTTACTAATTTACTGCCTAATTCTTGTTGCTCAAGCCAAGCTGGGATATGTACTCATGTGGTGATTTGATTTTATGCACTGATTCAGTGATGTCGAAATATAATGATTACTCAATAAGCTCTCAATGACATTGTACGTCTTTCTGTGAGAGTATTGTATTTGGATCTTACATGCTGAGACAGTTTTGATCCATTTTGTTATTGTAGGTGGGCCAGCATTCCGTATCATGTGGGCTGTTCATAATGGCACTCGACCACCTATTATCAAGGGTATTCCAAAACCACTGGAATCGCTTATGACCAGGTTAGTTTTAATTTAATTAAAGCTTTAGACAAGTTGAACGATACTCAAAACTGAAACATACTGGACGAATTCTGGCAATGTTTATTTGCACTTTTCAATCAGCGATTACTTGTAATAAATACAAAAAATCGTTACTTCAGTTGACATGTACATTTCATTTTGTTGGTTTCTGCAGGTGTTGGTCAGCCAATCCAGTAGAGAGACCTGATATTGTGGAAGTTGTCAGGGTCATGACTACTCTGGCCGAGGTTTGTATGTTGCATGCTGCACTATTATCCAACTGGTTTAATTCGAATTTTCACCAAATGTAAAATAGCTTACAGGTGATTTGATCACACTGGGGCAGGATGAAAGTAAATCGCACATAGATTTTAGTTGGGACATGCTACAGCTGTTGAGAATGCAATGAAAATGAAAAAAGTAGTTGTGTAACTACTAGTCTGTCGAATGTCATAGCAACGGTATGTAACGTCAAGATGCCGCAAGTTTTGACGTCATGATGTCACCAAAGAAAACAATGTCATGGAGCGGAAAGTGTGATGAGCCTCGTTTTCAGATGGTCCGTTTTTTAGGCGGACGACCACATACTCTGTCATTCGACAGAAAAATATTTAATATTCATTAATCCTGTAATCTGTTGCATTGCAGTATTTTCCTGGTGCGGATGTTGCACTTGCTGTTCCGATGTCAGTTCCCGAAGAAATGCTTCCTCAAAGTTCGGTATACTACACGCCACCACCGACCAACATGTCGAGTCATCACGCCACTGTTAAGCAGATGGGAGATATCGTGCCAATTGTTCCATCAACGCCCAAAGCCAAGCCAGTAGTTGTGCAGGTAAAGTCTAAAATCAAATGCCAAATCAACTTGCGGTGGTCGAGATGCACGATAGAATCGTTTATCCAACGACTTTGATGTGTTTTACAATTTGTGGTTTTACAAATAAATAGTTTCCCAATGCAGATTTCGCTACTCACTCAAGTATCACTTAAAATGGTGCACTTGCTACAGGTAAAATATATAGTGAACATCATTATAAGTGACAGTTCGGTTACAGTCTATCATGCAAATTTATTGTAATTTAACCAAAATTATACTAGGAGGAAGCACGCAGAACTAGTGCACCTCCATCACTTGCAGCAAGCAGAGAAAATCTCATAGACAAGTCATCACGATCTAGTACACCTTCCATAGACCTGGCAAACAAACGGTTTTCAGCAGATCTTACCAAACTGGATGAGTTAGATATTGCAAAGTACGGCCAGCCTGTGGCACAAAACAAGAAAGGTAAATATAAATGATATTTTGAATAATATTTTGTACAGTAAAAACTGAGTAAAATGCATGTACACGTGTATAATAGTTTAAAAAATAAATAGTGTTATTTTTTTATATATTACTGAGTGCTTAGTACAAGCTTTTTATGCAGTTTTTACTGTATTTTAATTTCTTAAAATATTTGATTATCTTTTATTCTTTGCGTTTGAGAAATAACTTCAGGCATTATATTAATCTCCTTAATTTATATTGTGGCCTTATGATGAACTTATTGTCCTCTAGTGTAGAACCTTAGTCTGTTTCCGCCTAAATTTTACTTTGTTGTAGACGTAGACAGATTAATGGATGAAGAGGGTTAATATCAATTATTAAGGCATGAAGCATGTGAAATGCTCTCTATCATTTTAAATTTCAAGCCCTTTACTGTGAAGGGTTCATATTTCGAAAGGGTTTATATTCTGCTTTTGTGACTCTATTGAAGATTTATAGTGAACTTAATATTGCTGGAATGAATGTTGCTTGAACTTTACCATATTCAGTGAATATTTACGTGTATTTTTACACATGACATATTACTGGTCAAACATAAAGTACGTGCAATGCTTTATTTATGGTTGGTACTCCAACTGTTTGGCTTAATGGTGTTTACAAGTCATCTTTCATGAAAAACAAACAATCCATTCGCTTTGGTGTGATTTTGAAATTGCCAGTTCTTTGGTATGATTGTAAATTATGTCTCTTGGCTGGAATTTATGTTTGTGTTTATGTTTTCTGCGCATGCTCAGTTTTTGGACATCGTCGTGCTGGTTCCCATGGTAACCCTTTCGTAAACACTGGTAATCTAGGGAACCTTGTATCCCATCATACACCAGGTGAGAAATTTTATTCTAATGTGATTTCGGTTGCTAGGGGTCGCTAGGTAACTGCTCACAATTCTTCCAATAATCCTTGTTCAAGACATAACATGCAATCGCCTGAAATACACTCCATTTCCGATAAAAATATCGGATTGAAACGTATTGTTGAGCTTCCTGGACTTATACTGATGGATCCAATTAGAGGTTGGAAAGGGTATGGGGTGGATGGTGGGGTGCTGCCAGCGTACGCCCTTTTCTAGGATATCGATTTTTTTCTTTTCAACGGGGTTTGGGGACAACATTTGAGGGTGCCTCCTCCATCTGTTTCGGAAGTACTCTACAAATGAAGAAATCCTTAGTTCCACCCTTGCTTTGATAAGAAACGGTGGCTATTTGGAAAGGTCAACCGAACTTTCTAAAGTAAGAAATACATAGAATTTATCCTAAACGTGAATTTAAGGTTTAGTTTGATCGCACACATACCTTTACTACTCTGGTTTTGTGACATAAGGATTTACAAATTCATTCTTTATTGGAAGAATGCAACCTTTTTGTTGGTTGTTCATACATTTGGTTCATCTTTCATATCACATTTTTTTTACTTTACTTCTTATTCTCACTTTAACAATGGGTTCTTTTGCACTAGTGGTCTTTACAAATACTCTGTACTAATCGCTTGGTCATATTCGTAACGTAACTGAAACTAAAGAAACGTAAATGAATTTCAATTGATATTACGATATTCGGTATCTGGATCAGGACACATTTTTACTTTCGCAATATGAATCACTTTTTAGGTAGATGGGGGTTTTTTTCCTCTCACTTCTTTTCACCTCTATCATTGTAAAAAATTGTGTAAATCATCTCGGCTAGATTAACACATGTAACATAATGCACGTAGTACACCAACCGTAACAATGTAAAACTAATGCAAAGTATATGTATTTTATAACTACTTCATTGGGGCTGTCAAATTTCTAGGAGTAGTTGTCAAACATTTCACCTCAGTTTTTAAAATAGAAAGTGCCACAGCCAAATTTAAGCTTTCGCCCGATCGTAACTTTTGCGAAAGTATTAAAAATCTAGTATGGAACTCAAGTGACAACCATAAGTTTCTTGCAAGCTTTTGACAGACTCAGTAAAAATTACAAACTTGTATATAATATATATAGCTCTAATTTGTAAGTAACTTTACTGACACCGTTGTTTTTTGTAACTAATTTCCCCCAGTACTCAGTGTGTCGAGGGCGCGGTCATATAGCACGCCCTTCGTTTGGGGTGGTGGTGGAGGCGGCGGCGGGAGCGGTGGCTCCGAAGGACGTAACGCTTCATTTTCACCGCAGCAGAAAGGTGAGACAGAACGTAGCACGACTCCGTCCCTGTCTTTAACGTTTTCAGCTTTGCCGCTAGATGGAGTATGGCACTAGAGGGAGCTGTTACTGCTGTCTGTTGGCTTTGTTGCTCGAATGAACACACGTACTTGTATTGTGTTATGTGGCGAAAGCAGATGGTACTTTTGAATTAGGCCTCACAAAGTTCCTCTGTTTAAATTTATAAATACCACATGTATAATTTATGACACCCACATGCATAGTACATAGCAGTGTGTGTTCTTCGGCATTCTGTAGAGTTGAATGTGTATCTCCCGAAGCAATGTGAACAAAGTGCACATTTTCGAAAGAAAATGTGCTCCTTGCCACATACATGTGTTGGAAAACACATTTAATACACACGTATTAAGAGATTCCAACAAATGTATCAAAGTTTGTTCCTGCTGAAAAGGGTGCATACACTTGTAATGTTGTCCTTTTAAGCAAATACTATGATACGTCTTAGTTTGTATGTTGCGTGTATATGTGATTGTGTGTGTAGTTCGCGTCGACAAAATGCGGTATTTGACTCACATTTTATTTGATTGCTTACAGTTTTAACTCTTTCACCATTTTTACATAGCTTCATTGACTACTCAACCATGTTATTGTTCCTATTATCTCGTTACTTTAGTACATGTTTTCCGTGAAAGGTATTCATGTAGGAGTCAGATTTCTTTTCAGTTTTATATTTATACAATTTTGTTCTGTTTTCTTTGAAAGAATAAAAAACTAAATCATTATCATCTTATTTTATCCACGTGAGCATGTTATTTGCTCATGCAATAAATTATTTTGTTCAAAAGAATTATATGAAAATAATGGCTATTGTTAAAGAAACCCCTTTTGATAAATAAGAATGTGTTCAATATGGAAATAAATGCACATACAGTTTACTTTATACTTGCAGTTCGTACTCACAGGCGCACTGGTTCCCATGGCAACACTCCATTTAATCCTGCTGACCTAGTTGTGAATCCTGCTCCAGAAAATGAAGCTTCGCATCCGCAACTGCACCATACAGTTACAGCACCGGGTCAGTACCAAATAATACACACAGACACAGTAAATATCTTGTTTGCGAAAGTTTGTACTGACTGCAGAGAAGATGCTAGTATGTCCAATAACATCAAACACCGTCACCTCACTTAGAAAGATACTTTAGTACCATTATAATGCACTGTATGCCAAGAAGCTACATGAATATTATGTATGTAAAGGTCACTAATTTGGGAAGAAGAAAAAAATTCTGTCTCACATCAAACAGTCATAAAGTGGTTCGTCTGTAGTGGATATTCCCATGCTCTTTGTCTTTTCCATGTAAGTAAATGCTGCAATAATATTATGCATGAATATTATTGGTTATAAAATCGTACGCAGCCTTCAATATGTATTTATTTCATAAAGCAAATGGGTGTCTTTGGTTCTCGCTTCGCTTGCTATTTTTCTTACGTTTAACCGTCAACTGTGTGTACACGAAGGACATCATTGGTATATTCAGGTAGTTTAGCCGTGCTTCGAGCGCCTGTTGCTGGTGAGCATGCGTGCGGAGATGCGGCAGGGATGCCGAATAGAAGCGTATCCTGGACACCGGGCTTACCTCTCGATGTTATTTCCACGTGTAAGTTTCCTTTTCATTGCATGTCATAGAGCTTGATTAGTCAGGCCAAACTCTTGCTGACTAAAAATTTTGCGCATATCGGTAAGAGCTTTAGTAAACCATTTGCCTTTATAAATCCATTGATTGCTTTTTGTACGATATACTTTTCCGTATTGAGAATTGTATGATAAATATGGGACCTTGCAAGTACAAGAAATTGAGTGGCGATAGATAAGATACCGGTACTCGATCGTATGAATATGACGCATCTGTGTTTCTGAATGTGAAGGAGCATTCAGTGGCAATTCAGGGGTAATTCTTAGATATTGAGCAAAATACCAAAAGATGGGATTTATTTAGTATCTCCTGTAATTACGTGTATTTCAGTACCAGAAGTAAACACCAACCTGATAACCGATCCTGCAGAGAACATGGCATTTCTTGCCATGGATCGTCAATTACAACCACTTGTACCATGTCCCACGTCATCAGAGTCAATGGAAATATTTGAAAAACATTGTCAGGTATACAGTTCTACTCCCTTTAGGCGAGCACCCAATTTTGGGAAGAAAAGTGGTCACCGACGGGGTGATGGTATTGCAATGGAGGGTGTAGTTTCTGTGTAGTTTAACGTGTTACATCTAAAGTCTGATGACCTTGTAAAGAGAGGTTGGTCGTGTAAATGAAGGTCCGCTCAAAGGAAGTTCCACTGCATGTGTTATTGAATTGAATGACTTCCAGCGAATTACTTCCTCAAGAAAAACTACATTTTGACTCCAAAAAATATATATTTAGGTGTTAGTTTCTCAACCTTTATGTACATGTAGTATGTACCCTTTCAAAATAATTCACCTCATTTACCTTTGTTTTCCTCTTGTCCAGATGGCACGGGAATACATGAGAATGCAGACAGAGATTGCACTGCTTACAAAAAGACAGTAAGTCTCTGGTTTATTTGAAATAAAAATATTGACACATAAGTATGTACATATGCTGTGCCTTTTAGTTATTTTAGTTATCGTCTTCAAGTTACAAAAATAAATAATGTGTATCTAAAATCTATTTACATGCGAGCGTCTTTTAAAAAAGCAAGACTTTTTACACTTAAACTTACTTTCTCTAGAGAAGAGTTGCAACGGCTGTTAGTGGAAGAGGAAACGGAGGACAGTAACGAGAACAGATTTGTTGAGGAATACCGCCAACTTATGAGTGAGAACGTAAGTGCCGCTGTTGATTCAACCACCCTCTTCATGGTATCGGTTGTCTGTACACAAGCAAATAGATAATCTCAATGGCAAAGAATCTGTCATCACATCTTACTTGGGAGAAAATGCTTGTAAAAGACAATAGTCCTTGATGTTAATTCGCAGTAAGAGTGCAATCTAAACAACAAATTCAATGCTTCCAAAACTCATTTGCCTGTGGACAGGGAGGGGAAAGCAAGATTCAAACCTCTCACATAAACGACCGATGTTTTGTCCACCGAACAATACTTTCACAACTAAGCTTAAATCATTTATGTTTGCCGTTTTTCCATGCAGGAAGCATTGGCGCTGCTACACAAGAACCTAAAACAACAAGTAGATTTACTGCGAGCGCCCCGCACACAGAATAGAACAGAGGCACAACGATAACTTCATTCAGTTTAAGCAAATTTGAATGGCAATAGCAATATGTGACCGTCCGAGCGAAGGTTTCAGAATATCTGGCCTGAACAGTTGTAATTTTACGAATTCTTGATTCAAAGCAGCGTGCTGCCTACAAATAAACACGCCACAATGAACAAAACATGAGCAAAAGGAAAAATCTATTATAGGAAAACATAATGTATTACCAAGAAAATGGTTTACCTTTGTAGTCTTAAACGCAAAGTTTGTTTATTTTAATATTTTGATCCGATAAAAACCAGGTGGTTTGAATCAGGCTGAAAAGCCAATAGTTCTGGTGGCCTGAATCAGGCTGACAAACACTTGAACTTAATAGTTCAGTAAACCACATGTTATTTGCCAGGAAAAATTAATCTGCCTAATTTATTTTTAGGCCAAATACAGTTTAAAAATAAAACCAAACACAGGGTTTTATTGGCTCATTTGGCATATATGCTAAAGAGCCAATAGAATCATGATTTGTCTGTCGTCCGTCATCGTTGTTGTCGTTGTCGTTGGCATCGGCATCTGTGCACACTCACCCTGAGCACACTATTGATCATAGAGACTTTATATCTTACACACATATACACATATGCCCCCCATGAATGCCCAGCAAATATTATGTTGCTGTTACCATTATTCTCAAATTGGCAGCCATATTTGTATTTT
>JBCAUI010009647.1:0-10037 GCA_038406195.1 Haplosyllis anthogorgicola | reverse complement strand
GAGGATTCTGCAAATATTGAGATCTAGAATTGACAGATTTTATGGAAGGCTTTGAAACTAGAGGGTATTGGAGCCCCCCCCCCCACTCCATACCTTATATGAGCGCCAGAGGGAAATTCAATTTTGAGGAGTTTCAGACTGGATGTGGAAAGGTGTGAGACCCCCCCCCCTCTCCGGGTAGTTGACTATGTAGAGCGAGGCTGTAACCGACAGGTTGTCTATCTAGTTTTTGGGTTTTCTCTGAAGGACATTAACAAACGTAAAAGACGGTGATATTGATTGTTTTCGTGTCCTTTATGCGATTTTAACTTACAGCAACATTTCCCTATGCATTTTATCTCTCTGTTCACTTTGTTAAGTTTCAATTTTAATGCGACCTTTTTCAATTTCCTGCGACTTTTTACAATCTATTTACGAAATCTATCTAAGAAAGATTTCAACACGTTTCGCTGCTCGCATAAACAATCGTATTGTTTATGACGTGATTTAGCACGACATGACATTTTACAAACAAAAATTAAAAAAAAAACCGAAAGGCACCATAATTTCCGTAACAATTCTAACACCATGTGAAATGGGTCTGCTGGGTGACAATTAAGAAATCGATAACTTAGAATAATGCAAATTCAATGCAAATTTCTCCTTCATTTGAGCCAATGTAATTGTCTAGATAAACTATTGACTTATTTTATTTTCAAATTTTGATGCAACAGCTGCTAAAAGTGTTAAGGGATTACAGAGTGCCGACTCAATGACCTGAAAATAACAAAGCCATGTACCAAAGTACCAAATCATTACTGGTACAATCACTAAATATGTTGCCACAATGCATGAGTAATGATATGTCTAGTTTGGTTATTACAGGCTGGCTGTCTGCATACCATATTGTGTTTCCAGTCAAATTCAGTGTTAGCATTGTAAATAGATATAAAATAAAAAGGTACTCTTACTTTTCACCGCTTATTTGGAAACATATCACATTCATAATGAATATTCCTTTTGTAACGCTGTATTATCTATCTATCGTTGCGTGCACCGCATCGATTACATAATGAACAATCCATATTAAATGGCACAAATGGTGAGGCATTTCTCAGCACTTTATTTTTATCGAAGGCAATTTTCTCTTTCTCTAACGCTAATTTCTTTGGCTTGAAAAGGCACAGCTACAGTGCGGAAGTCTGTTGCTGGTTACACGTTGCGTAAATACGTTATTTGAGAAATTCAATAGGGAAGTACTAATGTGAATGCATCCTTATGCGCAAGAAAATAGTAAATGGAATGCATGTCTTTATCAATACGAAAATGTACTGTATGAATATTTTATGAAACGTGGCACTTCACGTTCATATGTGAGCTTTTTAAGGTTTAAGGTCTAAGAAATATAGTAAAATCTGTATTGGGCAAAAAGGCCAGTTGACGAACTGTTTTAATCCACGCACTATTTTGTCAAAACCCATGCTGGATTTCAGTTATCATTCGAGGTTTCTCCTAATTGCGTTTCTGTCAGATCTGACAGATCTGTCAGATTTGGTTGACATCGTAATTCACACAAGGTAGGTCATGTGTTGTTTGTAATTACAATTAAATCAAGTATAATAACTAAAATCTATAATAAACCATGTGTATCGCATTTTTGTTAATTTGTACTGAAATTATTAAAGTGATCAGATCTGTCAGATCTGACAGATCTGGCAAAAACCGAATTAGGAAAAACCTCAATTGTCGACGCCATTAGCTGTAGCATTCATTGAATGTTTCCCATGTCTTCCAGTAACTATGCTTAGTTCTCCCATAAGAAAATTCACTGTAATTAGAATTATTATTAATAATAATAATAATAATAATAATAATAATAATAATAATAATAACGTTTAAAACTTACCTAATGGAAGTATGAAGAAGAATGGAAACCAGCAGATAATGAAAACACCAACAACTATCCCTAGAGTTTTAGCCGCTTTCTTTTCCCGTTTGAACTTGGCGACTTTTCCTGCCAAGGTTAATTTGGACACGTGCTTTTTGTGGCTTCCTTCTGAGTGTTCACTGGAACTACTTGATTGGTACTGCCCACCGGCGCCTTGCCTGGATTGGTTAGCACCCTGGGGGTACTGATGGACGTTTGCATTGGAAGACCTGTGACCACCTCCAGTGTGAATCCGCAATGTAACCTCACTGGCCTCATCCGTTTTGGACGTTTTGACTCCGGTGGCTAAAAATCTGGATTGGTTCATTGCCTCCCTATAAACCCTGAAGTACACCACCAGTATGATGATGAGTGGTATGTAGAATGAACCAGCCACTGAGAACAATACATATCCCAGTTGTTTGGTAACTTCACATATTGTTGGATCATCCGGTGGAGGTTCTTTCCATCCAAATAAAGGAGCCACTGAAATTGCTATAGATAGGAGCCAAACCAGTATAATGATATACAAAGCTCGTTTTTCACTCATGATTGAAGAATGTTGCAAAGGCCTTGTCACCCCAATGTATCTATCAATACTAATTACGCATAGGGACATTATACTCGCAGTGCAACACAGTACGTCCACCGCAGCCCAAATATCACAGAAAATTGGCCCAAATGCCCAGTAATTGACTATCTCTAAACTGGCCGAAAAGGGCAAAACACAGGTTCCCAGCAGCAGATCAGCACATGCTAAATTGACTATGAAATAATTGGTGGTACTCCGCAAGTGAGAGTTCACGAAGACCGCGAGAAGAACCAAGAGGTTCCCACTAATGGTCATAAATATCATGCAGCCAAGCACAATGCCGGCGATGATGGCCTGGAGGAAGTTGATCTCATCCTCGGGGTGAAGGTCCGGGTCCTCCAGGTAGGTTAGGTTAAAATGACCCGTAACCCCCCAGTGGAGGTCGGCCCACGTAAGATTCCAATCGCGCGAGACAGAATCCTGGTAATCCACTGTCGTGCTGAGGTAGTCCATTGTGATAGCTCCATGTAAATCCGCTGAATCCGTGACTGGTGTAGAGTTAATCCCTTGTGTGTAATCCTGATTAGATGTAATATTAGACAGGAGGATGGAGTCCGTAGTGGCGGAAGAAGCCAGCAGAGAAGAACTGGATACGGAGACAGTGGATGAACTGGATGTGGATGCGTCCACCTTGGGAGTGACGAGGGAATCAAATGTCGTTGTGGTCGACTCCGGTGCTGCGATAGTAGTGGTGGATTTGAAAGAGATGTCGAAAGTGAGTGTTTCTCTGGTGACATCCCTATGTAATCTGCCAATTGGGGATTCCCTGGCATCCTCGGCCGCTGCACTGGGCAGCTGAGATGGTGCCGGCAGATGAGGAGGCAGCTTGGGGCCACCACTACCGCCGGACATTTCTTCCTTTTGTAAAGCTTCATCGACTCCTTGAAACGCATAGCCGAAGAACAGATTTGTTGTGTTGCCTTTCTCAATAGGCATTTCTCTGGGAAGGACAGAATGAGTTAACTTCACCAAAGGGATTCACTTAATCCAACCAAACAGCTTTGCTTTGTATTGCACATATTACTTTTTCCTTCCATTCTCAATACCGTGGAAATGTTTGATTATTCTTCGGCCCCAACCGAACACAGCTTAATTCCGTGAATCTGTTTTTCCACTAATGCCTGGGGTGACTTGTTAGAACATTTTACACATTTCCACCTAAAGCTAGTTTTCCTTCGGAAAGTAAATGTCTGCTCATTAGCAGCTTATTTCTACGAGCATTTACCATTGAAGCTGTGTTATTAAAGAAACCCGGTGGCTTTACGGTTGCACTATATGGGTGGATTTGAGAGCGGCTTTAGAAAACACATTTCTTTGAACATTGTCACTTTCACACCTGATGAAAACAGATCTTCTTTCATATTTAATCAGTCACTTTTTTCCACACATCAATTGACATTTTTGGTTTCGTTACAAATTGGTGTGTCGTGCTTGCTATCTAACACGGTCGCCTTAAACGATACTCATTCAATAATGAGCATTTTGCCAGCTTTAAAATATCTCGTGATTATCAGAAATTCTGAAGTACCCAGGATTTTCACTTGCCTATTGGCAGCCGCATTGCATTCTGTCAGATTGCTTGTTGGAAACAGAATAAAAGAGCACACGCTCGAACTTTAGTTTCAGCTTGTTTTTTTCCAATGACACCTTTACAGTTTGTAATAAAAATCATGTACATCATTAGCAGCATGAGCTGTAAGCTTTAGTATTCAAAGCTGCACGAGTGATAATATTTACTTTTCAAACAATTGAAACCTTAAATTGAAACCTTGAATTCACGTTTATTTGCTTCCATAATAACCAACTGAAGATTTCAATTCAAACTTATCCAAGTTTTTTATTATACAAATATTTGAGCACACAGCTTGGTTATCCGGCTAATTATGAACCAATCAAACATCAGAGGTTGCGGCAAAAACCATTAAAAGGTCTTCTGGTCTCAACCCGACATTTTATTACGCAAGTGCTTGAGGTTGATTGCTTCTTCTCTGTTGGTAACAAATTATATTGATGACATTTTTATCCATAAAACTTATCCGGACTCAATTAACTGCATTCAGTATGTGATGATGGTTAATTGATCACCTGTAGTTATCTGTACTTGTTTCTAGAAGGAGAGTCTCATCCTTTTATTCCCGCTTCCGATGTTAAGGAGTTCATGATGCCGCAATCTAAAGTGGATTCTCATTTTCCGTCAGTAAACGGTTTCCGTTAATAGGCCTTCATCTATTGATCAGCACTCCTACAGCAGACCTAAAATAGACAAGTATTGTATTAGAAACGGAATCATGTTTTCATTTAGCGCAGACATAGTAAAATTGATTGCATATTATTACACTCCTGGCACAATGCTGTGGATATAAAGATGTAAGCCATTCACTTGTTGAATACTGTTCGTACTCATGCAATAGTAACGTAAAATATTAACAAATACGCGACAAAGATTTTCAAAGTTGGCAACCTGCCGATCTAGATTTTTTTGAATTTACTCGCCACCAAATCTACGTGATCTACCAACTTTCTAAACATTAAACTATCTGATTTTAAGACTGATAACCAGCTCGTTTTCATAAACTTAGAGCAAGCGTTAAGAAGAGTGTTAACGAACAGAGCATAACGCACCACTATTAGCGCACATGCACTAAGTTTATGAAAATGTGCTGAACATCATTAGTCTATCGCGCATGCGTCGATAGACTTCCTGTGACCCAAGACCTAAAACATCCATGAGCTCAAAAGAAGCACCGGGAACCAGTCAGGTGTGGTTGGAAAGGTTCGGGTGCACGGCTGTGAACTCTGTTCAAACTTGTTCACTCTTCCATGCAGCAATAGACTCTTTAGCCGCTAGGATAATTCTCGTTTTCAGTTTATCCTTCCCCAAATTTGTCAGGTTTAAATTCAGTCTGCAAACTGAAATGGTCCATACTTTGTGAAAATTTCTCGAAGGAGAGATTTTGGTATGGATGCTAAATTCCAGATTTGTTAGATTTTAGTAAAATTACCGATCAGCTTTGATTGCAATTGAACTGTAATGGTGTAGGTCAATTGACATGTCTGCAAAGTTTGGTAGATTAGGTATATTTTGTAGATTATGTAAGCTGTTTCATGTACAGTGCACCTCACTGAACTCGAACTCGTTTGTCGGCTTAAATCGAACCTTTTCAAATATCCCTTTAGCACATTTTCTACTCAAATTTTACTTGGTAAGTCGTACTTCTGCCTATATCAGGTTCGAGTTAAGTGGGGTGCACTGTATTTGTTTAAATTATTTATATTATTTAAGCGTTCTTACATATCTATTCATTAATTATTCACTAATTATTTAGATGCTGAAAGATTCATAACAGTCGGTTACTCTATTGATACACAGATAGGTGGTTATGTAAACAAACAGAATTGTGACAATCAGCTGTTAAAATGTCCTGTTAACAGATAAATCTTTGAACATCAACTTGTTAACAAGAGATTTTTTTAGGTCGGCTCTAGTTTTCTTCATACTTTGTAACTGGCTAGTTGACTTCCATGTCCAGTACCACCACATAACCACGAAAATGAGACGTAAAAATTAACTAGTATTGCGACCTATTACGATTTTAAATAATAGTTAATTTTCTTCTTTAATGATGTAATTATAATGTAATGACATCTATAAACTATGTCGGAACTTGAAACAAGCCTCCTCTAAAGATATTTATGGATTGTGCACTAAATGAATTCTTTACCCTTTTCTAAAATTAGATGCCACAGTGTGATCATCTAACACATGACATTATACTTTAGGTTCTGTACCACAAGGTTTATATCAAAGTGTAACATTGATTATCATTATGTTATGTAATTTTGTTGTTGCACTAGTTGACACCATTTCACTGCACAACCTCGATGCAGTATATACTCATGTTACCTTTCAAGTTCATAGGTCATAGCAATTAAGGCTAATAAATAAGTCAATTCTTTAGATAAAGGAAACCACAGGTTATGATCTTTAGTTTATGCGCACTACAGAAGCGCTGTGTGTGTCAAGCAAAAGTAGAAGCTGCAATCTGATTTCGATCGCTATGGTGGGTCTAGCTTCATGTCTGGTATCTGGTGATGTTATTACCTCTAAATACCCACAATGATAATCGTAACCCTTGTTCTTGCAGTTTTATAGCTGTTCCAGGCTTGCTTTGGGGCCGTTTACATATGTCCTACCAACTCCCAGAGTACAAATATCATGCATTTCAAGGTAAATACCTCATTTGTTCCCCTTCAGGAAGAACTTGGGGTTTTTTTCTATGATTATTGTATAACTTGGATTGTACTGTTAATATATCGTCATAACTTTAAATGGGTTCAAATTATTTCGGATGAAATAGAATATTTGGATTCATGAAGCCCCCTTTTGTTTTGGTTGTATTGCATTTCTCCTGCTTAATTACTCTTTCTCAAATTAATCTTTCCAATTAAGGGAAAACCATGTTTCTCTGTCGTTCAATTTGCACTCTTTTAATTGTGTTTACTACATGTAGCGCATATTTTCCTTGGTCGCCATGACACCTTGATTATATTTTATTTATTACAATTAGATGCTTAATTAAGATAAAATTGCCAATACATTTAATTACTATTCTCTTGTGGTGTGAAATTTATATAATTGTCTTCTTTTGCACTTGCGAGAAAGATTTTTGAAGGAAAAAATGTCATTGTTGTCTCTTCATTTTTGTAGCACTGAAAGTTTTGATACAGTGAACATTCTAGGTTTTTCTTAATTCGTACCTAGCCTTATTTTGTCTAATTTGTCTAATCTGTCTAATTAGATAGGATAAAAACATACCAAAATATACCAATTTTTGATATGACATTGTTATCAGTGCATGTAAATTGAACCATTACATTGTTTGAATGCACTGAATCTATGCATCATTGCCAAAATTAGAACATTTCAATATCATCAAATTAGACAGATTAGATAAATTAGACAACATAAGGCTACGTACGAATTAAGAAAAAACCCAAATAGACACAGGGGGAAGTTTTATTGTACCAGTAATATGTTCCGGAAATGTCTATCTATTTGCAAACAATAGAATTCTGCTCTTTACTATTGCTGTAAACGCAGGAAAAACAGTTAGAAATTCTATTGTTCTTGTCTGTTCAAATTTTATCCCCTAATGGAGTTTAAAATGAAACAAAGCCCAACATTTGCGATACATGTATCCACTTGCTTTTTACAAGCATTTTATATTACACCAGACACTTCTGCCTTTTGACATGAAGGGAGCGACTTCCTTTGTCGAAGCACCTGGGCTTACATATACCACAAAGACACAAAGCACTGCTTCTGACATCAAGTGTAAGGCACTTATTTTAGCTAAACCTACCTGCCTTCCTATGTAATAGATACCTAACACACAATCAAACACCTGATGAAAATACATAGATCTTGAGTTAAATACAAGCAGACATGAGGTTGACGACCTGACACTCTGGACGCGTAAGGAATGAACCAATAACGTTCCCACGGAATAAGAATGTTACTAGAATATAACTATCAGCAGAGAAACGTAAAAAAGAACCTTTAGAAGAACCTTTGGCATATAGAGATTTATCCGCTCCGAGCTCCCTAGGTAGTGGGAATGGTAATGGTGATGTTATTTCTCCAGATATGTTCTTTATATTTAGTTGAGTTTGCCAAACACGCTACAAGTATGTAACTGGATAAACGAGAACCGACTGTACGCTGGTACCACTTTTTTCCTCTATCCAGTCCTAAGGGCCAATTCACATTGCACAATGAACGCTTTTTTTTCAGATTTCCGGGTGCAAAACTGTAAAATGTAGGCGTCTGCTGTAAATGGACTACATATATATACGTATCATCTTGGCTCCAATCATTACCTAAGGCTTTTGTTATTTAATTATTTTGGATCACATTTCCAGCTACTCTTTGAGATTGGGATTTAAAAAAAAAACTCATTTGAGATTGAAACATATTGCACACAACAAGACTTTTGCATCGTAATGAGTGTCGTCTTGAGATGATCAAGAAAAATCTTAAAATTTTATTGATTTTTGCAAACAGTTTGGCTTTTTGGGGACCAAGTTCAATTTTTTATTTTTTTCCCGATCGCCACACTTTGAAAATCCTGTTGGTGCATTGTAATCCAAATGATTAAAAAAGAGTCTAACATCAAGTGAAAAAGTGAACTTTATGGCTGTTTTGCAGGTTCTTAACAATATCCTTAACTACGGTTACTTTCGTCCTGGTTCTGCTGCACTGTTACCTGCATTTTTAACCGACTAGAAGTATATTTTATTCCCATAATCCGCGTCATAATTTAACAGTTTTAACCTTTACCTTCCTAACGACTAATGTTATTGGTACATAACTTCTTTATCCCTGTTCATTTCAATATTGTTTACAGAATTCACACATATTCCTTTCAATGTTTGCAGTCAGATGGAAACAATACATCTGTAAAATGATTTTTTTAAACGTTAGAACAAAGAATTACTTGCTGAATACATGTTATTCTTTTGCAGTTGAAAAATGTCAACAAAGATCAGAGGTGAACAAACAATAGACCTACATAAATTTTGTAAATGTTAAATAAAAACAAAAGTTTCAATTGTTTAATAGTATATTAATAAAATCAAAAACAAACCTGACGTAACTAGAAAATTTCTTTACAAAGTTAGGGAATAGTTTATATGCAGGTGTATTTTACATTACCAATAAATATTTGTCTGATATATTTGTTTATAACGTTTAATTATTATGAGATACACAGTGCATTTTCATAAACCGTCCTTAACGCACCGACGTAAAGGTGTAATATTAACAGCTTGTTTTCATAAACTTAACGCCCATCCTTTAACGCGTTAAGAGCGGTTTATTACCTAATGCCACCATCAGCTCGTTTTCATAAACTTAATGCACATCCATAATGTACGTACAGTAAAGAACCACATATCTGAGTTAATTTGGTTTACATTGTATGCATCATTATTAAGAAACACCAAAGAAATTTTATTCTAAAGAAAATGTATGTGACAAATAACACGTATGTTCTGTAATATACTAGATAAACATGAAGTTGGCTCTTCCTTTCTTTTTGAATTACTAACATTAGCTGACATTTGTCAGCATTTCCTTCCCAATTTGGCATTGATGAACGACATGATTCTGATCTGTAGATCAGAGAAAATAGCAAGTTGCGGTGAGCATCCTTGACAGTGAGATCATACATAAAGCCTTTGATGGGGCAAATGGTGAATTGAGGTTCCAAACTCTTAACTTTGATCCCCACGTCTTCTGAGACACAGCGTCATCCATCACTGCGGTTTAGCATGTAAAAAATAGAGATATTGCCTTTAAACAAAGTTCAATGCAATTCTTTGATATCAAATACATGTAACCACTTTGTTATATTGTATTTAATACTTTTATATATTCAACCTCATTGGCGGATCTAGGGGATATCAAGAAGCGGAATTCTAAAACATGAACTATTAATTTACGAACATTTAGAAATAAGAATTATTACCGTCTATGCC